>WNWK01000255.1:0-67500 GCA_009830355.1 Cherax destructor | reverse complement strand
CTCCATGGGACTTGCAATGATCTGACCTGTACTGACCCTCCAACGATCCCTCTCGACATGTATTGACCTACAACCACAGTAGTGATCTTACGGTGACCTGCAATGATCCCTCGGTGATCTGCAGTGACCTGCAATGATCTGTAGTGACCTGTAAAATCCCCTCAGTGATCTGCAGTGACCTTTTAATGAGCCGCCCTCACGGGTAGGTACTTACAGTGACCTTGCCAAGACTACCATCATTCACAATAACCATTTTTCCCCATGTCCGGCTACCTGGCACTACTGGGAGGCACTCTGACGTGTAATGTCCGGCTACCTGGCACTACTGGGAGGCACTCTGACGTGTAATGTCCGGCTACCTGGCACTACTGGAGGCACTCTGACGTGTAATGTCCGGCTACCTGGCACTACTGGGAGGCACTCTGACGTGTAATGTCCGGCTACCTGGCACTACTGGGAGGCACTCTGACGTGTAATGTCCGGCTACCTGGCACTACTGGGAGGCACTCTGACGTGTAATGTCCGGCTACCTGGCACTACTGGGAGGCACTCTGACGTGTAATGTCCGGCTACCTGGCACTACTGGGAGGCACTCTGACGTGTAATGTCCGGCTACCTGGCACTACTGGGAGGCACTCTGACGTGTAATGTCCGGCTACCTGGCACTACTGGGAGGCACTCTGACGTGTAATGTCCGGCTACCTGGCACTACTGGGAGGCACTCTGACGTGTAATGTCCGGCTACCTGGCACTACTGGGAGGCACTCTGACGTGTAATGTCCGGCTACCTGGCACTACTGGGAGGCACTCTGACGTGTAATGTCCGGCTACCTGGCACTACTGGGAGGCACTCTGACGTGTAATGTCCGGCTACCTGGCACTACTGGGAGGCACTCTGACGTGTAATGTCCGGCTACCTGGCACTACTGGGAGGCACTCTGACGTGTAATGTCCGGCTACCTGGCACTACTGGGAGGCACTCTGACGTGTAATGTCCAGCTACCTGGCACTATTGGGAGGCACTCTGACGTGTAATGTCCGGCTACCTGGCACTACTGGGAGGCACTCTGACGTGTAATTTAGCCAAACGCAACACAATCCATGACACGGCAACCTGCAACACTACACCCAACACTCACACATATTATACATAATATATATATATATATATATATATATATATATATATATATATATATATATATATATTATGGGGATATTCATTTATTGCAATTGCTGGCTATTATTATTATTAGAGAGAGAGAGAGAGAGAGAGAGAGAGAGAGAGAGAGAGAGAGAGAGAGAGAGAGAGAGAGGCTATATTATATTTTGTCTCTCTTTAATTCTCAATATATTAATAGCGCTTCTGACGTCATGACACTCACCTCACATCATAAACACTCACCCTCATAAACACTCACCTCACATCATAACAAACACTCACCTCACATCATAAACACTCACCTCACATCATAACAAACACTCACCTCACATCATAACAAACACTCACCTCACATCATAACAAACACTCACCTCACATCATAACAAACACTCACCTCACATCATAACAAACACTCACCTCATATCATAACAAACACTCACCTCACATCATAAACACTTACCTCACATCATAACAAACACTCACCTCACATCATAACAAACACTCACCTCACATCATAACAAACACTCACCTCACATCATAACAAACACTCACCTCACATCATAAACACTCACCTCACATCATAACAAACACTCACCTCACATCATCACAAACACTCACCTCACATCATAAACACTCACCTCACATCATAAACACTCACCTCACATCACAACAAACACACTCACCTCAACACACACTTCAGAAACACCTCAACACACACTTCACAAATCTAACATAAACAAGACTACAAACAAGAGAAAGTAATTTAGAATTAAAGCTAGTTCTCGCAGCTAGCCTCACTAAGAGCCAAAAGTGAGAAAACTTACTCTCAATACTCATTACAGATAGAGAAAAAAATTAGAAATATATTTTTTTAAAAAGTTGAGACTCACAAGTCCGTGTGATTACTGTCTTGATTTTTTACTTTCCAGGCATAACTTTGTGATCCAGGTGCGTGATGGATCACTGGGATCACCAGGTGGGTGTGATGGATCACTGAACACCAGGTGGGTGTGATGGATCACTGGTAACACCAGGTGGGTGTGATGGATCACTGGTAACACCAGGTGGGTGTGATGGATCACTGGGATCACCAGGTGGGTGATGGATCACTGGTCACTGGTAACACCAGGTGGGTGATGGATCACTTGTAACACCAGGTGGGTGATGGATCACTGGTAACACCAGGTGGGTGATGGATCACTGGTAACACCAGGTGGGTGTGATGGATCACTGGTAACACCAGGTGGGTGTGACGGATCACTGGTAACACCAGGTGGGTGTGACGGATCACTGGTAACACCAGGTGGGTGTGACGGATCACTGATAACACCAGGTGAAAATTAAAGATTCCCAGGGACAGGATTAACAGAGAATAACTTTAGTGGAGGAAGGAAGACTGACAGTACTGGAAGAGCAAAAACCATCATCAGATGCTAAGACAGGAAGCAACCGGTGACGGTAATGATTATGATAATGGTGTTATTGCCTTTACAGTGACACCATTTCACTATGTGTAGAATTTTATTGAATTCAAAACATAATATAAAGACATCTCAAACATTTAAAACTTGTCCTTTAAGACTTACCTGAAACACTGTTGAATACTATCGTCATGGGGCCGGTGAAAGTAATTGGACTGCTGGCAAGACCAAACGTCATTCTACAGAACTGATAATAACCAGCTGCTCTTTTACCAAAACAAAACCCAAACCTCGCTAGCTACCCGAGCATTCACTTCTACAACCCCATCTATAGATATATTGAGCAACGATAGTGACGTCACTCATTCCTGTCTAAGGCCTACTTTTACCGAGAAATAATCTCCCTCTCTCCTACATACTCTAACCTGAGCTTCATTATCCTCGTAAAAGCCTTCCAGCTCCTGTTTTAAGCTTTAAACATGAAGGGATTCATCACTCACGATGTTGAAGAGAGTGAAGACGTATTTCTCGACCTCATCCTCCCCATGGAAGTCAATGACGGTGTTATCCACAGCTACGACCAACTCCAGCCACTTCTGGGGATCCGTGACATTGAGAGAGTCACCAAGAGTCACCTCTGTCAGTCCGGATGTACCTAGTGGGAACAAGGGACATCACACTCACTATATATACCTTAAATATCATGTAAGTCACATGTATATGCTCGAAGAATTGTGTAAGTCAGATGTATAAATCCTAAACATCATGCAAGTCACAATGTGTAAGATATACCAACATATCATAAACATTATGTAGTAATCCATATATACCACCAAACACTGTGCACTGTAGTTCCATGTAGTATATACTTCACACACACACACCATGCGCCCTAAATAAAAATTGTACAGAATTAATGAAAAAATTATACTGTCGGAATGGGATTTCACGAGTGGACAGATGTAATTATTTAATTGAATGTGATGGGAAAAATAGTGTTTAGAGATTACACAATGAAAGCATGCGGGTGGTGGCGATAGACTGATAGGTAGTTGCAAGTTGCAGAGGCATTAAGAATGGGGAGAGGGCGCTGTAGGAAGGATTCTTATGAGGACGAATAGGAAAGTCTCCAGGGAAGGAATATCTTGGAGAAGCGGGGGTTTTTGAAGGAGAGGACAAAGACTTGGAGGAGCCAGGATTTCCTGAAGGAGGAGGACCCAGGGGGGGTCTTGGAGAACTTACCTGCAGCCACTTGAGACTCCCATATATCTGGAGAGTAACCATCCCACTCCAAGCCTTCGAAGGGGTCCACCACCTGAGGATGTTCTGAGGAAGAACACGAGATTAGCACTACTTTCTGTGTTTGGTGCTTAGAGACGCCAGTAACACCCACACACCACTTTTGAGACCACTACCTACACTAGTAGCACCATTTACACCACTGTGAAAATCCCTAACACCTCCAGTAACAGCAATTACAGTGATTCCAACACCACCTACACCACTGTGAAAGTTCAACACTGCCAATAGTTCCAACACCACTGTGAAAGTTCAACACTGCCAACAGTTCCAACACCACTGTGAAAGTTCAACACTGCCTGTAGTTCTATCGCCTACATCACTGGGAAGCCACTACACAGTGTCAGATCACAGGGTTCACTCTCTCAGTCAACACTACAAGTTGGTCTCTAATCAGACATCCATTGAGTTTCGCACGTTGCTGCTATGTGCTCGTGGCTTGGTTGGTAGCGTCATCATCTCACACATCGAGGGTCTGGGATCAATCCCCGGCACGGATGGAAACATTGGGCATGGTTCCTTACACCTGCTGCCCCTGTTCACCTAGCAGTAAGTAGGTACCTGGGTGTTAGTCACCTTACACCTGCTGCCCCTGTTCACCTAGCAGTAAGCAGGTACCTGGATGTTAGTGGACTGGTTTGGGTGGCATCCTGGGGGACAAGATTAACCTAAGTTGCCAGAAATGCTCTGCATAACAAGGGGCTTTCTATACAGTAGTATGTCACTGATGTCAGCTATGGTCTGTATAAGTTGTACCATATACTTGTAGAAATATGGATTATTATTATTATTATTACGAACGCTGACGACCGTCCTGTTGGTTGTAGTCACCCCATACTCATCCTGTGGTGGTATTAAGGGCTTACAGGGGGCGTAATTGGTCCAGGGACTGGCAAATGTCCGTGATAACCCGTGGATGTGTAGCTTCCAGCTTGCATTACGTTAGACACACACGGACGGAGGATCGAGCCTCCACTCTTCTACTCTTTTTAGTAACTCTATCAAAGACTTTTATGGGAATTCACACTCACTGCTTTTTCATTCTGCATAATATTGAATCATATATTGTTGTGTTCCTCTTCTGTGCTCTACCTGCTGAAGAGGACCTGAACTAGAGGTCAAGATATATAGCTCTTTCTTTACCCTGGCTAAGGTTCTCAACACCTTTTATTAAGGTTAAGGTACCAAACACCTTAAAGGTACTCAGGTGTTGGACATGTGTTTAATCAATAAAGATACAAATCAATGAACACATTGATCATGAACTGAGTTAATACTCACCCATGAAGGTTCCCACTAGTGACATTCACCCCATGAAGGTTCCCACTAGTGACATTCACCCCATGAAGGTTCCCACTAGTGACATTCACCCATGAAGGTTCCCACTAGTGACATTCACCCCATGAAGGTTCCCACTAGTGACATTCACCCCATGAAGGTTCCCACTAGTGACATTCACCCCATGAAGGTTCCCACTAGTGACATTCACCCCATGAAGACAATCTTCCTCTTATAAATGTGAGTATTATCAAGTAGGACATTGGCGTCAAGTAGAAAGGTCAACACGCTGAGAGATGGACAAAGGTCACGTCACGACACAATTTGCTCTGAAGATTACAACGTATGACAGTGTACTTCTAGAGAGGAAATGATGAGAAGCCATGACCAAGTCTCTGCGACAAAGATATTAATTTTTTGGTGATATTTTGAATGTTTTTTAGGGCTAATGAGCAAGGAGTCACCCTTCTTGGTAGAATACATGGTGACCATTGTAGGTAGTGAAACACTATATCTGACCATTGTAGGTAGTGCAACACTATATCTGACCATTGTAGGTAGTGAAACACTATATCTGACCATCGTAGGTAGTGCAACACTATATCTGGCCATTGTAGGTAGTGCAACACTATATCTGACCGTTGTAGGTAGTGGAACACTATATCTGACCATTGTAGGTAGTGCAACACTATATCTGACTATCGTAGGTAGTGCAACACTATATCTGACCATTGTAGGTAGTGGAACACTATATCTGACCATTGTAGGTAGTGGAACACTATATCTGACTATTGTAGGTAGTGGAACACTATATCTGACCATTGTATATAGTGAAACACTATATCTGACCATCGTAGGTAGTGCAACACTATATCTGACCATTGTAGGTAGTGCAACACTATATCTGACCATCGTAGGTAGTGCAACACTATATCTGACCATTGTAGGTAGTGGAACACTATATCTGACCATTGTAGGTAGTGGAACACTATATCTGACCATTGTAGGTAGTGGAACACTATATCTGACCGTTGTAGGTAGTGGAACACTATATCTGACCATTGTAGGTAGTGAAACACTATATCTGACCATTGTAAGTAGTGGAACACTATATCTGACCATCTTAGGTAATGTATCTATAAATCTGACCACACAGCCTACACGAATTATTAACACGTGATAGAGGTCACTTGTGATACAGGTCACTCATGATACAGGTCACTCGTGATACAGGTCACTTGTGATACAGGTCACTTGTGATACAGGTCACTTGTGATACAGGTCACTTGTGATACAGGTCACTTGTGATACAGGTCACTTGTGATACAGGTCACTTGTGATACAGGTCACTTGTGATACAGGTCACTTGTGATACAGGTCACTTGTGATACAGGTCACTTGTGATACAGGTCACTTGTGATACAGGTCACTTGTGATACAGGTCACTTGTGATAGAGGTCACTTGTGATAGAGGTCACTTGTGATAGAGGTCACTTGTGATAGAGGTCCCTTGTGATAGAGGTCACTTGTGATAGAGGTCACTTGTGATACAGGTCACTTGTGATACAGGTCACTTATGATACAGGTCACTTAGCAAGCAACCAACAACTTCACTACATGAAAGTTAAGATACAAGGGAGGGCAACTGAAATTCAATACCAGCACACACAAGTGCACACACACACACACACACGTGTGCACACGTACACGTACATGCAAAAAAACAGAAGCACAGGCGATTTAAAGAGATGTTCTCAGTGGAAAGAGGGGAGACACCAAAGAGACAGGGGGACAGGGGACACAGACAGGTGCTGGACATCGTACACACAGCAGGAAAGAGGACAAAAAAAGCTATTGATTGAGCTGAATTCATCAAAAGCGGTGTCAGGCAACCAGGGGTCACCGTGTGGATAACTGGTTCAGAGAACGACAAGTTGATATATTACACACATGTACAACACTTGAGGTAATCAGTCCCTCAGCCTGGAGTTGAGATAATCAGTCCCTGAGCCTGGAGTTGAGGTAATCAGTCCCTCAGCCTGAAGTTGAGGTAATCAGTCCTTGAGCCTGAGTTGAGGTAATCAGTCCCTCAGCCTGGAGTTGAGGTAATCAGTCCCTCAGCCTGGAGTTGAGATAATCAATCCCTGAGCCTGGAGTTGAGATAATCAGTCCCTCAGCCTGGAGTCGATGTAATTATTCCATCAAGTTTGATGGACTGATTACCTCCAGCTCCCTCTGATCCTCACTATTCTTCTTTGTATTGGACTGATGAAGCCATTGTGTGGCCAAACGTTTCCACAGTAAAGATACCATAGTGATACCTATGTGTTTAATTTATCAAGGTGTCACTATGGATTCTGCGAGAGGAAGCAGAGGCCAGGGATCTGGAAGACACTGAATATAGTCCCTGTGTTTCAAGTCAGTGGACACGACACAACGGCCAGGGTTCTGGAAGACACTGAATATAGTCCCTGTGTTTCAAGTCAGTGGACACGACACAACGGCCAGGGTTCTGGAAGACACTGAATATAGTCCCTGTGTTTCAAGTCAGTGGACACGACACAACGGCCAGGGTTCTGGAAGACACTGAATATAGTCCCTGTGTTTCAAGTCAGTGGACACGACACAACGGCCAGGGTTCTGGAAGACACTGAATATAGTCCCTGTGTTTCAAGTCAGTGGACACGACACAACGGCCAGGGTTCTGGAAGACACTGAATATAGTCCCTGTGTTTCAAGTCAGTGGACACGACACAACGGCCAGGGATCTGGAAGACACTGAATGTAGTCCCTGTGTTTCAAGTCAGTGGACACGACACAACGGCCAGGGTTCTGGAAGACACTGAATATAGTCCCTGTGTTTCAAGTCAGTGGACACGACACAAGGGCCAGGGATCTGGAAGACACTGAATGTAGTCCCTGTTTTAAACCTAATGGAAGGAGCAAGATTTTTAAGGGCATCGAGAAATGGTTGGAAGAGACTACTACTACTTCTACTACTACAAGAAGCGCTGAGCTAGAGAGCGGTATCACTGACGTGCATACCAGGCAAGGTAATGGAGAAGATTACTAGTCAGGAGAGTGATAGAACACTTGCATAAACAACACAGGTTCAGAGATGGCTAACCTTGTCTTACCAACATAATTCTTTGACAAAGTAACAGAAGTGAGGAGAGAGAATGAATAGATTGCATAATCTTACACTGCAAGACGGCATTTAAAACTGTACCACACAAGATACTGGGATAAAAACTCAGGTACCGGCAGGAATAACAAGGAACATACTCTAGTCACCTGCTGGATCAGGGTATACCTGGAGAGGGTACCTTAGGGATAAGAAACAAAAACTGATTTTCGGGGAAGAGACGGCAGAATGGCAGTGTAAGTGGGGTTCCGCAAGGCTTGGTTTTAGGCCCAGTACCATTTCTGGTATATATGACTGACATACTGTAAGTAGTCAAGGGAGATATATACCTATTTGTTGATGCTATAAAAAAGAAAAGTATACAAACAGATAAAGATAGACTACAAATAGACGTGGACACACTACAAGAATGGTCAGATAAGTGGTTGCTTGAATTCAACCCCAGCAATTGCAATTTTATGAAGATTAGGGAAGAAGCATATAGATAAACACACACACACGAGTGAAATAGTGGAGGCAGGATCCATTCATAGCTTTAAGAAGAGGTATAATAAAGCTCATGGAGCAGGGAGAGTGGATCTAGTAGCGACCAATGAAGAGGCGGGGGCTAGGAGCTATGACTCAACCCTTGCAACCCCACACACATCACGACCCAGCGGTCAGATAGATCTGGGATAACATTCTTGGTATCGCCATAATGTGACACTACCTTGGTTGATGCCCAGGGCACACCAATACCCAGAACACCAGTGTGTACCTGGCCGCCACCACTACCCAACTCACCCAGGATCAATCCTGGGAGAGGCGAGACGTATAACAAAGTCTACTTACACATGCCTACCTCAACCAGTGAAGACTAGGCCTACCTCAACCAATGTAGACTAGGCGTACCTCAACCAGTGTAGACTAGGCGTACCTCAACTATATTTCAACCAGTGTAGACTAGGAATACCTCAACCATATTTCAAGTTATGGTACAATAAACTACAGTATATATCATAATTGTAAATACTTAAATATCAACCTACTCTCCTCCACTGCACAGGCAACAATATCAGTGCAGTCTTGTAGCATTTGCAACAATAATTTGGAATGTAATGTGTGGAGGTCGTGAGTGCACAACCCAACTCTCCAGTGTCTGATGGGCCTCTGGAGGCGCCTCTCCAACCCCCGGGCGACGTCACCTCCCCCTAACAGCCTCTAGGGCTTACATCTTTTGTAATGTATCAACTACAGCCAATAGGTCCTTCACTTTCTCTAATATATCAGAAAAGGCCTCTACGGACCCTACACTTTCTCTAATATATATATAAAAAGGCTTCTAGACCCTACACTTTCTTTATTACAATATAATATATTTTTATTTTATTTTATATCTTTAATTTTTCTACATCCCTATACAGTTACTGATATTTATTACGATTCTATTTTATATTTATATATTTTATGAATCACCTTCAAAAACGTTAAACAAGGAAATCGTTCATTACAATGAATCAAAACAACGTTAGAAGAATGTTGTTATTGTTGGTTTATAGGGCTACCCGACATAATGCCGTATTGAACCCTGTGTGTATTTTTAGGGCTACTACGACATGGCGTCGTATTGAACCCTGCGTACACTTAAGTTAAAATACCTTCATATATAACAGTTAGGCTCAGTATCCAAACAACGATGGTTATAATATGAGCCAAAAAGAAGATAGGAAGTACTCTAAAGTCTGAGAATGGTGGAGTGGAAGGAGCTAGACTAAGAGGTGAACACCACCTACTGCTTCAAGAGTAGGTATGATCTCTACCTGAAAGATATTAATCAGTAGACACAGTCGTTAAGAGGAGGGACCAGGAGCTGTGACCCGAGTCCTACAAAGACAACTAGGCGAGTACAGTTGAGTACATATTAACATTGGTGTGATGCTCCACACATTAAATCCATTGTGTTAGATTTTTTATGCTTTATGTGAAGCGCTAGACCCGTGAGGGTCAGTCACTGCAAGAATGTTTATAGGCTCGATCCTCCGTCTGTTACTTAAGTGTATATTAATTACGTAAATGAAGAATGAGTGCATGGAGACTTACCCTTAGTGAGTGAGGAGGAGAGGGAGTCCCCTGACTGTATCCTCTTGTCCTCCCTCCCTCTCTTCTTTGTTGACTTGTCTTTCTCTTTCTTCCTGTGTTTTCTGGTGTTGTTTCTCCTGTCCTTCCTAGCCTGACACATGACATCTTCCCCAGCACCTTCAGCCACTGCTTCGTTATCTCCTCCACCTCCTCTTTCAACCCCTCGCATGTTATGACAACCTTTTCGTTTATGCTTCTTTTCTTCCTTCTTTCGTTTTCTCTCTTGCTTCCTTCTTTCCTTCTCTTTCCTCCTTTCTTCCCTCTCTCGTCTCTTCTGATCTCTTCTCTCCTGTCTTTTCCTGGCACGTTCTTCACGATCTTCTCTTCTTGATGGCTTCTCCTCACACAAGTCTTGACCGGTTCCCAACGATCTGTTGCCCTCTTCTTCTTCCGTTTTGTTTCTCCTGCAGTCCTTCTTCCTCATCTTATTCCTTCTGTTTGTTGTCGTGTGTGTGACTGTAGTTGGCGTGTGTGTTGTTGGAGGTGGCGTGTGTGTTACTGGAGGTGGTGCTTGCCTGTGTTGCCTCAGACTTCCAATAACTTCATCGTCTTCCAGTGTGTTAGACCCTATGGAGTCCCTGGAGGTTAATCTTCGGTCAAACTTTGGGGTCTTAAGGGCAGCTGACCTGCTCCTTCTTTCAGCCTTGAGGGAACCTGAGGTCCTTGCAAACTTAGGTATTCTCTCCCTTCTGAACTTGGGTACACTCTTCTCCGATCTTTTCAGTCTTTCACGTGCCGCGTCTGCCAGAATCTTCGAAGTCCCCATTCTGAGTTCATTGAAGCGGGCGACTCTTCTCCTCTTCCTCAATGATTCATCCACTTCGGGGACGGTGGAGTCACGGTGTGGCTGGTGGTCATACTCTTGGTCCTGTTGGAGGGAGAGGTTCAAACGACTTGTGATAGACTGGACCTTATAGATGAGATGAGGCTGTGGGCCTGTTCTACTGACTTCATCTTGAGCCTCCCTTCTTTTTAGAGGCTCGATGAAATAGCTATCATTTTGAGTCTGTATGTATCCCGTAAGGCCATCACAGTTGCTGATAGCCACAAGACTTTCCCGGGTAGACTTGAGTCTTCCAATATAGAAGCAATCACCAGTAGCTCTCTTGAGAATCCGGCTGCCATCTTCCAGCACCCATTCTATAACGGTGTAAGGCGTCACTAAGTTAGTGTTTGGTGTCAGCTTTAGGAAAAGCTCCTCGTTGTCATTGTTAATGACAATGTAGAGCTTTTCCTCCGAGGTGGAGCTGTTGGTGACATCCTCTCGCTTGAACCTGGTGCCGTCACCACTGTGGTGCTGAGGGTGGAAACTGGAGGAGACATCTGGTGATATGACGTGTCCCCTGGAGTCAGTTCTGAAGGGATACACCACCCGAGTCTTGTCCACGGCAGGTCCAACCCAACACCAGCACTGTCAACAAAACAACACTTGTTAGTATACCATCCACCACCCCTAACAACTCTTACTGATACTTCCCTAACAACTCTTACTGATACTTCAACACTTGCTTACTGATACACCTAAACAATGCCTTATACCATTAATTTCATCATACAGTTCAATATATATATATATATATATATATATATATATATATATATATATATATATATATATATATATATATATATATATATATATATATATATATATATATATATATATATATATATATTATCTAAGAGTTTGTTGTTGTTCTTGATTCGCCGGTACTCTCTCGATCCGGGTCTTTTCCAGATGGTGACCCGGCCTTGGCTCCATCTTGGGAGTGTCTTGACACCAATGTCTCCCATGGGAGGAGGTACAAGTACCCCCTCATTTTCGGGATCAACTGTCCCCAGGCCTAGCCCCATTCCCCGCCCTCACGGGGCTCGTAGGGAGAAGCTAGGCCTCTCTGGTCTGCCATCTTCCCTGCCCCAGGGGGGATCGTGGGAATGGCAGTCTAGCAAGCTCCAGCTCTGGCACCTACCCTGCCTGAGAAGGGCTGGGCATGGTGTATCTCCTGAGAGTAACTGTCTAGCAACTTTAGGTTGTAATTAAATAATAATCTTGGCCCACATGACGCTTTTATGTAATTAAATAGAACTTAAAAAGCTAAAACAGCTTTAATTTGGTTTGAGCTGGAAAAAGTTTATCATCATTATTATTATTATTATTATTATTATTATTATTATTATTATTGTTGTTGTTGTTGTTGTTTATTGTTGTTGGTGCTGTTGTTGTTGTTAAATTATTATTATTATTTTATAATTCATGGGGAACTATATGGGGAATACGAGGTATTGCTTTTTAATCCGAGGAAAAGGAGGTTTAACTCAGTGAAAGTGGTGGTCACTGATACTGGTGGTCACTGTTAGTGGTGGTCACTGATACAGTTCCTTTCCTCTGTTTGAATATATGCAAATCTAATAACTAACTTCCCTTCAAGGTTAATATGAAAGTCCAACAGCTTCCACTCACACCAGGACTGGTGTGACACTCACACCAGGACTGGTGTGACACTCACACCAGGACTGGTGTGGTGTCATCCTGGTGTTTCCCTGAGAGCTCTGGACTCCTGCTGTAGTGAATTTCATTAAGAGGAATGCGTATTTCTCTAGCATATTGTTCCTAGATATTCCATCTAGGATTACTGACATGCCCATAGCATCGTCTCCAACACACAAGTCATGAATAGTCCTTAAGAGGCACGTCAGTTCCCCTGTCCTCTGATGTCACGTTTATTTTGCCCTATAATCTACCTTGTCCATAATTACTATCGCATTTGCTTTGTCTGTTTCGTAAGGTGAAGTCCAGGATCTTTCCTTAATTCATGGTATAACTTAACAAATCTTTGAGGACAATTATTGTTGTAGAGGTGTGAGCTTCGCTCACACCTCTACAACAACAAACACGACAAACTGACAAACACTTCTTCAAGGTTTTCAATAGATCAACACAGCACATCACTGCCTCTACCACCGTCATCACAGGACACAAACACCACCAACATAAATACTACAGGGGTGTACATGATCCCATGTAACAGTGTCAAGGTAAGTGCCAGCTACAGAGGCCTCTTAAAGCACATTTCAGAACACCAGTAAACCAGGGGACACAACCAACATAATACCTCGTGTAATAAATCGTGGTTCTCACCAGCACTTGATAAATTGTGATGTTCCTTCACTAATTACCAAGACGACAACATCACCAGCACAGCAGCAACAGCAACAGTATAACAGCAACAGTATCACCAACAGTATCAACAGCAACAGTATCAGCAACAGTATCAACAGCAACAGTATCAACAGTAACAGTATCAGCAGCAACAACAATAGCCTTGACTACACTAAGCTAAGTGATGGCTCCCTGCTTAGCAGAGATGCCACTCACCTATCTGTGGTTGGAGGGGTAGAGTCACAGCTCCTGGTCCCGCCTCTTCGCTGGTCGCTACTAGGTCCACTCTCTCCCTGCTCCATGAGCTTTATCATACCTCTTCTTAAAGCTATGTATGGATCCTGCCTCCACTACATCACTCTCCAGATTGTTCCACTTCCTGACAACTCTGTGACTGAAGAAATACTTCCTAACATCCCTGTGACTCATCTGAGTCTTAAACTTCCAGTTGTGACCCCTTGTTGATGTGACCCCTTGTTCCTGTGTCACATCTCTGAAACATTCTGTCCCTATGCACCTTGTCAGTTCCACTCAGTATTTTATATGTCGTTATCATGTCCCCCCTGTCCCTCCTGTCCTCCAGTGTGTTAAGGTTGAGTTCCCTTAACCTGTCCTCGCAGGACACACCCCTTAACTCCAGGACTAGTCTTGTTGCAAACCTTTCCACTTTCTCAACCTTCCTGACGTGTTTGACCAAGTGTGTGTGTGTGTGTGTGTGTGTGTGTGTGTGTGTGTGTGTGTGTGTGTGTGTATTACCGGAGGAAGGCTCATACGTTCGTCTATCCCACACCCACACACAGATGGGCAGGGGATGCCAGGTCACGTGACACCCAGCTGGTGGGCAGATGGGCACAGTGAAGGACAAGAGTGTCACAGTAATTACACACACACAAGGAAGCAACCACACGACATTCAACACGATAGCAACAAGAACCAGAGTGATTACCCAAGACGAAGAAGAAGAAGAAGAACAAGAACAAGAACAAGAAGAACAAGAACAAGAAGAACAAGAACAAGAACAAGAACAAGAAGAAGAAGAAGAAGAAGAAGAAGAAGAAGAAGAAGAAGAAGAAGAAGAAGAAGAAGAAGAAGACGAAGAAGAAGAAGAAGAAGAAGAAGAAGAAGAAGAAGAAGAAGAAGAAGAAGAAGAAGAAGAAGAAGAAGAAGAAGAAGAAGAAGAAGACGAAGAAGAAGAAGAAGAAGAATAAGAAGAAGAAGATAAGAAGAAGAAGAAGAAGAAGAAGAAGAAGAAGAAGATATATATAATTGTAGTGTCTTCCAAGTATGTCTTTGTATTGTACTGATAAAGACACTGGAGGGCGAAACGTCTACAATAAAGATGCCAAGATGTTGCACATGTGACTAATTCTTTATCTTCAAGAAGAAGAAGAAGAGGAGGAAGAAGATGGTAGGGTAGAGAGCGTGTGATAACGAAGGTGTGTGATAACGAGGGTGTGTGATAACGAGGGTGTGTGATAACGAGGGTGTGTGATAACGAGGGTGTGTGATAACGAGGGTGTGTGATAACGAGGGTGTGTGATAACGAGGGTGTGTGATAACGAGGGTGTGTGATAACGAGGGTGTGTGATAACGAGGGTCAACTAATATCAGTGGTTCATCTCGTTTAATTTATGTCATCCACATATGAATGATATGACCAACTGTCTTCTCCTGTGTCAGTGCTGTTGTCTGTGTCAGTGCTGTTGTCTGTGTCAGTGCTGTTGTCTGTGTCAGTGCTGTTGTCTGTGTCAGTGCTGTTGTCTGTGTCAGTGCTGTTGTCTGTGTCAGTGCTGTTGTCTGTGTCAGTGCTGTTGTCTGTGTCAGTGCTGTTGTCTGTGTCAGTGCTGTTGTCTGTGTCAGTGCTGTTGTCTGTGTCAGTGCTGTTGTCTGTGTCAGTGCTGTTGTCTGTGTCAGTGCTGTTGTCTGTGTCAGTGCTGTTGTCTGTGTCAGTGCTGTTGTCTGTGTCAGTGCTGTTTCTGTGCTGTGTGTTCGCAGTGCTGTTGTCTGTGTCAGTGCTGTTGTCTGTGTCAGTGCTGTTGTCTGTGTCAGTGCTGTTGTCTGTGTCAGTGCTGTTGTCTGTGTCAGTGCTGTTGTCTGTGTCAGTGCTGTTGTCTGTGTCAGTGCTGTTGTCTGTGTCAGTGCTGTTGTCTGTGTCAGTGCTGGTGCTGTTGTCTGTGTCAGTGCTGGTGCTGTTGTCTGTGTCAGTGCTGTTGTCTGTGTCAGTGCTGTTGTCTGTGTCAGTGCTGGTGCTGTTGTCTGTGTCACTGCTGGTGCTGTTGTCTGTGTCAGGACGTTTCTGTCCTATTTAGAAATTTTACAAGGTCACAGTGACACAAAAGATAGGTATAAGGTTCGTCAGGAAACAGGACAAGTGTTTCCTGACGCGGGTCTTAGTTATATGATGACTCACAGCTAGAGCTTTTGGTCATCTGACCGACGCCTTCCACTGGCTTACCCCTCCACCAAAATTATGGTTATGATTATAACCTAATATTATACAACACAAAAGAATGAGTGAATATACAGACGAGGAGGACAGGGACGGGACCAAGAGAGGAAGAAGTGGTAGTGGTAATGCTGGTAGTGGTAGTAGAAAGTAGATTAAGTGGCACAAGAGATAGAATGAGGAGTGAAGGATGGAGGAAGGTGATAGTAATGTTAAGAAGTGGAACAATCTAGAGAGTGATGTAGTGGAGGCAGGATCCATACATAGCTTTAAGAAGAGGTACGATAAAGCTCATGGAGTAGGGAGAGAGTGGACCTAGTAGCGACCAGCTAAGAGGCGGGGCCAGGAGATATGAATCGACCCCTGCAACCACAAATAGGCGAGTACGTACACAAACACACACACACACACACAGACGAGAAATAAGATCAGAAGGGAGTAATTTGCCTCTTTGTTAGCTCCTGAGCCTCTGGAATATTACACCAGGGAATATTACCTTCCATAACACCAGGGAATATTACCTTCCATAACACCAGGGAATATTACCTTCCATAACACCAGGGAATATTACCTTCCATTACACCAGGAATATTACCTTCCATAACACCAGGGAATATTACCTTCCATACCAGAACCTTCCATACCAGGGAATATTACCTTCCATAACACCAGGAATATTACCTTCCATAACACCAGGGAATATTACCTTCCATAACACCAGGGAATATTACCTTCCATAACACCAGGGAATATTACCTTCCATAACACCAGGGAATATTACCTTCCATAACACCAGGGAATATTACCTTCCATAACACCAGGGAATATTACCTTCCATAACACCAGGGAATATTACCTTCCATAACACCAGGGAATATTACCTTCCATAACACCAGGAATATTACCTTCCATAACACCAGGAATATTACCTTCCATAACACCAGGAATATTACCTTCCATAACACCAGGGAATATTACCTTCCATAACACCCGGGAATATTACCTTCCATAACACCAGGGAATATTACCTTCCATAACACCAGGGAATATTACCTTCCATAACACCAGGGAATATTACCTTCCATACACCAGGAATATTACCTTCCATACACCAGGAATATTACCTTCCATAACACCAGGGAATATTACCTTCCATAACACCAGGGAATATTACCTTCCATAACACCAGGAATATTACCTTCCATAACACCAGGAATATTACCTTCCATAACACCAGGGAATATTACCTTCCATAACACCAGGGAATATTACCTTCCATAACACCAGGGAATATTACCTTCCATAACACCAGGGAATATTACCTTCCATACACCAGGAATATTACCTTCCACTACACCCAGGGAATATTACCTTCCATAACACCAGGGAATATTACCTTCCATAACACCAGGGAATATTACCTTCCATAACACCAGGGAATATTACCTTCCATAACACCAGGGAATATTACCTTCCATAACACCAGGGAATATTACCTTCCATAACACCAGGGAATATTACCTTCCATAACACCAGGAATATTACCTTCCATAACACCAGGAATATTACCTTCCATAACACCAGGGAATATTACCTTCCATAACACCAGGGAATATTACCTTCCATAACGGAATATTACCTTCCATAACCGTAGATATTACCTTCCATAACCCATTGGGAATATTATTCATTACACCAGGGATATTTTCCATTACACCAGGGAATATTAGTCTTTCCATAACACCAGGAGCATTATTGTATTCCTTCCATAAACCAGGGAATATTACCTTCATAGGTTTTTCAACCAGGGAATATTCCTTCCATAACACCAGGGAATTTACCTTCCATAACACCAGGGATATTCCTTCCATAACACCAGGGAATATTCCTTTTTAACTACCGTTTAGGGAATATTACGGTTCCTTACACCAGGGAATTATTACTCTGTTCCATACAACCAGGGAATATTCCTTTGCCTATTATTACAACCAGGAATTTGTACTTTATATACACAGGCATTGTGTATGGAATATTACCTTCCATAACACAGGAGATATTAGCCTTTCTATAACACCAGGGAATATTACCTTCATACCCAGGGATTTATAGTTCCTTCATAACAGCAGGAATATTAGTTCCATATACACCAGGAATTGTCCTTCCATAACCGTGGAATATTACCTTCCATAAACCAGGATATTCCTTCATAGACCTCAGGAATATTCCTTCATAACACCAGGGATATTACTTCCTAACTCAGGATATTACCTTCCATACCAGGGATTTATATTGTAACCTTGTCTTAGTGGGAAAAGTAATTATGGTTTCGTTCCCGATTGTATTATTGAATTGTTAGTTACACTGTATTCCTAGGGCATTATGTTTAGTTGTGTTTGTACAACCAGGGCATTGTGTAGTTGATTGTTATTGTAACCAGGGCATTGTGTAGTTGTTGTGTTACACCAGGGCATTTGTGTTGTGTGTGTTGTGTACAACCAGGGCATTGTGTGTTAGTTGTGTTTTAACCAGCAGGATTAGTTGTGTTTTGTTACCAGGGCATTGTGTGTGTTGTTTGTGTTACAACCAGGGCATTAGTGTGTTGTAAACCGGATTGTGTGTTAGTTTTACAACAGGGCATTGTGTGTTAGTTGTGTTTGTTACAACCAGGGCATTGTGTTAGTTGTGTGTTGTGTTACAACAGGGCATTGTGTGTTAGTTGTGTTGGTTACACCAGGGCATTGTGTTTAGTTGTGTTGTACAACCAGGGCATTGTGTGTTAGTGTTGTGTTACACCAGGGCATTTGTGTTAGTTGTGTTGTGTTACAACCAGGGCATTGTGTGTTAGTTGTGTGTGTTACAACCAGGGCATTGTGTGTAGTTGTGTTGTTACAACCAGGGCATTTGTGTTCATAGTGTGTGTTATTTAAACAGGCATGTGTGTAGTTTACACAGGGCATTGTGTGTTAGTTGTGTGTTGTGTTACAACCAGGGCATTGTGTGTTAGTTGTGTTTGTGTACAACCAGGGCATTGTGTGTTAGTTGTGTGTTGTGTTACAACCAGGGCATTGTGTGTTAGTTGTGTTGTGTTACAACCAGGGCATTGTGTGTTAGTTGTGTTTGTGTTACAACCAGGGCATTGTGTGTTAGTTGTGTGTTGTGTTACAACCAGGGCATTGTGTGTTAGTTGTGTGTTGTGTTACAACCAGGGCATTGTGTGTTAGTTGTGTTGTGTTACAACCAGGGCATTGTGTGTTGTTGTTGTTGTTGTTACAACCAGGGCATTGTGTGTTAGTTGTGTTGTGTTACAACCAGGGCATTGTGTGTTAGTTGTGTGTTGTGTTACAACCATGGCATTGTGTGTTAGTTGTGTGTTGTTACAACCAGGGCATTGTGTGTTAGTTGTGTGTTGTTACAACCATGGCATTGTGTGTTAGTTGTGTTGTACAACCAGGGCATTGTGTGTTGGTTTTGTGTTTACAACCAGGGCATTGTGTGTTAGTTGTTGTTACAACCAGGGCATTGTGTGTTGTGTGTTGTGTTACAACCAGGGCATTGTGTGTTAGTTGTGTGTTGTGTTACAACCAGGGCATTGTGTGTTAGTTGTGTTTACAACAGGGCATTGTGTGTTAGTTGTGTTTTGACAACCAGGGCATTGTGTGTTAGTTGTGTGTTGTGTTACAACCAGGGCATTGTGTTGTTGTGTGTACAACCAGGGCATTGTGTAGTTGTGTTGTGTTACAACCAGGGCATTGTGTGTTAGTTGTGTTGTGTTACAACCAGGGCATTGTGTGTTAGTTGTGTGTTGTGTTACAACCAGGGCATTGTGTGTTAGTTGTGTGTTGTTACAACCATGGCATTGTGTGTTAGTTGTGTTGTGTTACAACCAGGGCATTGTGTGTTAGTTGTGTGTTGTTACAACCAGGGCATTGTGTGTTAGTTGTGTTGTGTTACAACCAGGGCATTGTGTGTTAGTTGTGTTGTGTTACAACCAGGGCATTGTGTGTTAGTTGTGTTGTGTTACAACCAGGGCATTGTGTGTTAGTTGTGTGTTGTTACAACCAGGGCATTGTGTGTTAGTTGTGTTGTGTTACAACCAGGGCATTGTGTGTTAGTTGTTGTTTACAACCAGGGCATTGTGTGTTAGTTGTGTTTGTACAACCAGGGCATTGTGTGTTAGTTTGTGTTTGTTACAACCAGGGCATTGTGTGTTAGTTGTGTTGTGTTACAACCAGGGCATTGTGTGTTAGTTGTTGTTACAACCAGGGCATTGTGTGTTAGTTGTTTACACCAGGCATTGTGTGTTGTTGTTTACACAGGGCATTGTGTGTTTT
The DNA here is from genome assembly GCA_009830355.1 of Cherax destructor. Classification (NCBI taxonomy): domain Eukaryota; kingdom Metazoa; phylum Arthropoda; class Malacostraca; order Decapoda; family Parastacidae; genus Cherax; species Cherax destructor. The sequence goes on along the minus strand of WNWK01000255.1, from coordinate 47,140 downwards.
TAGGCATTGTGTGTTTGTTACAACCAGGGCATTGTGTGTTAGTTGTGTTTGTGTTACAACCAGGGCATTGTGTGTATTGTTAGGTTGTGTTTTGTGTTACAACCAGGGCATTGTGTGTTAGTTGTGTGTTTTGTTACAACCAGGGCATTGTGTGTTAGTTGTGTTGTGTTACAACCAGGGCATTGTGTGTTAGTTGTGTGTTGTGTTACAACCAGGGCATTGTGTGTTAGTTGTGTGTTGTGTTACAACCAGGGCATTGTGTGTTAGTTGTGTTACAACCAGGGCATTGTGTGTTAGTTGTGTTACAACCAGGGCATTGTGTGTTAGTTGTGTGTTGTGTTACAACCAGGGCATTGTGTGTTAGTTGTGTCAACCAGGGCATTGTGTTAGTTGTGTTACAACCAGGGCATTGTGTGTTAGTTGTGTGTTGTTACAACCAGGGCATTGTGTGTTAGTTGTGTTACAACCAGGGCATTGTGTGTTAGTTGTGTTACAACCAGGGCATTGTGTGTTAGTTGTGTTACAACCAGGGCATTGTGTGTTAGTTGTGTTGTGTTACAACCAGGGCATTGTGTGTTAGTTGTGTGTTGTGTTACAACCAGGGCATTGTGTGTTAGTTGTGTAGGTTGTGTGTACAACCAGGGCATTGTGTGAGTTAGTGTGTGTTACAACCAGGGCATTGTGTGTTAGTTGTGTTACAACCAGGGCATTGTGTGTTAGTTGTGTGTTGTGTTACAACCAGGGCATTGTGTGTTAGTTGTGTGTTTGTTACAACCAGTGGACGCAAAAGAAAATGCTCTATATAAAACAGCTCAGAGAGCGCCAGCGTGTTCCAGTTTTTTCATGAACCTTCAGCTGGTAATAGCTGACCAGGGTGTGAAGTTTGAAGCCGATTGAATAAGGCTTTCCGGAGTTATGAACGAAAATCTTCGATATTGTGAGAAAACTGTGCCTGGCGGATGACCGGCTCTGGCCTCAAGCCGGGTGAGGAAACACACACACACACACACACACACACACACACATACATAGGAATGAGGGAAATGTAGAGGGAAAGACATCACACAACGACCATCAAACACGACCCACAACAACGACCATCCACAACAACGACCATCCACAACAACGACCATCCACAACAACGACCATCCACAACAACGACCATCCACAACAACGACCATCACAACAACGACCATCCACAACAACGACCATCCACAACAACGACCATCCACAACAACGACCATCCACAACAACGACCATCCACAACAACGACCATCCACAACAACGACCATCCACAACAACGACCATCCACAACAACGACCATCCACAACAACGACCATCCACAACAACGACCATCCACAACTACCATCCACAACGACCATCATTAACCAGTTATTCACGGGTTATCATTGAGGACAATAAACACAGTTATTAACAAACATGTTAATAAACCCGTGTGTGTGTGTGTGTGTGTGTGTGTGTGTGTGTGTGTGTGTGTGTGTGTGTGTGTGTGTACTGTGCTCACCTATATGTGGTTGCAAGGGTTAAGCCACGGCTCCTGGCCCTTCTTGTGTGTGTGTGTATGTGTGGATGTAATGGAAGCCTGGTAAAGGTTATGCACTCTGGCAGGAGGAACCATCCAGGGAAGTGAAGCAAGTGTGAAGAAGGAACAGAGAGACGTACAGAGGAAGAGGAGAAAGTTAAATAAACAGTGACGCAAGAGAGAGAGAGAGAGAGAGAGAGAGAGAGAGAGAGAGAGAGAGAGAGAGAGAAAGGTTACGTGACTTCATAAATGTGAGGTAGAGGGGGAGGTGATGTTGTGAATGGTAGGGGAGGAGGAGGGGAGGAGAAATGGGGAGAGAAAGAGAGAGAGAAAATCCTTGAGAAAATAAGTGAGTCAGGCACTTGAAGATCAGCTGGTAGGCGGGTGAGGGAGTGGGGTGAGGGAGTGGGGTGAGGGAGTGGGGTGAGGGAGTAGGGTGAGGGAGAGGGGTGAGGGAAGGGGGTGAGGGAGAGGGGTGAGGGTGTGGGGTGAAGGAGTGGGGTGAAGGAGTGGGGTGAAGGAGTGGGGTGAGGGATGGGGTGAAGGAGTGGGGTGAGGGAGTGGGGTGAAGGAGTGGGGTGAGGGAGTGGGGTGAGGGAGGGGGAAGAGAGCTCAACAAACGTTATCTTGATCACGTAAGCACTGTAAGTCTTGCAACACTATGCAACAAAATAGAACAATACAAGAAGATACAGTACAATACACCAATATACAACAGAATACATTACAACAAAATTTAGATGCTGGTACAGATGGTGTAGATGTGGGGCCTCAGGAAGGCGGCATGGAATATATGGAGAAGTGTAGGTATGGTATATATGGAGAAGTGTAGGCATGGAATATATGGAGAAGTGTAGGCATGGAATATATGGAGAAGTGTAGGTATGGAATATATGGAGAAGTGTAGGCATGGAATATATGGAGAAGTGTAGGCATGGAATATATGGAGAAGTGTAGGTATGGTATATATGGAGAAGTGTAGGTATGGAATATATGATGAAGTGTAGGCATGGAATATATGATGAAGTGTAGGTATGGAATATATGGAGAAGTGTAGGCATGGAATATATGGAGAAGTGTAGGCATGGAATATATGGAGAAGTGTAGGCATGGAATATATGGAGAAGTGTAGGCATGGAATATATGATGAAGTGTAGGCATGGAATATATGAAGAAGTGTAGGCATGGAATATATGATGAAGTGTAGGCATGGAATATATGATGAAGTGTAGGCATGGAATATATGATGAAGTGTAGGCATGGAATATATGATGAAGTGTAGGTATGTAATATATGATGAAGTGTAGGCATGGAATATATGATGAAGTGTAGGTATGGAATATATGATGAAGTGTAGGTATGGAATATATGATGAAGTGTAGGCATGGAATATATGAAGAAGTGTAGGTATGGAATATATGGAGAAGTGTAGGCATGGAATATATGGACAAAAAATAGGTGGGACCTGTAATTTTGACCACCCCAAAGAATGCCGTGACCTCATGACCAAAGGAGAATACAATTCTTCTCCATGTAGAGTGTTACCCTGAAATGTGTTAGTGTTGAGTCCATGGAAGACAGTGTTACAACACATACAGTCAGGAACACCATTTACAAGGGACAAACAGGTCACTCAGAACTTGGAACACAAACCAGAGTTGTTACAACTAGTGTATCTCAAATATGGAAGGAGGCACTGGCCAGAGAAATAGCAAATATCGAACTTAAGCTTAAGGATCACAAGAAGATCTTAAAGCCATAATTGAAAATTAAAAAAAATATATATTTATTTTCTTTTTTCCAAATCTAGGGCAAAAACCACATCCAGTATTGGGGCCACTGTATTCCATATTGCTTCAAATTTTGGGTGTACTGTATGGGAAGGCTGGGAAGGGGCCCCATAGCAGTTCAAACTTCAGGGCCCCTATAACAGATCAAACTTCAGGGCCCCATAACAGTTCAAACTTCAGGGCCCCATAACAGTTCAAACTTCAGGGCCCCCATAACAGTTCAAACTTCAGGGCCCTATAACAGTTCAAACTTCAGGGCCCCCATAACAGTTCAAACTTCAGGGCCCCCATAACAGTTCAAGCTTCAGGGCCCCCACTAGTTTCATAGTAGATCCTTCCCTGACAGTGTACGATAATACCGTCAGAATGGTCAGTCTGGAAGATACTTTTGACATTCAGGACAACAAACCAAGACAGGTGCAACGCAGACAAATAATTTGCAAGGGGAAGGTTTCTTGAAGCAGTTGTGGCAGGCAGCTGGTGATGCTGCCAGTGTGAGACAGCTGGTGGTGCTGCCAGTGTGAGGCAGCTGGTGGTAATTTGCGGAAAATGCTCAGCATAACAAGGGGCTTTCTATATACTGTAGTAGTATGTCAGCTATGGTGTGTATACCTTGTACCTGTACTTGTTGTAAGATCAGAACAAGTTTTGCTCTACAGTTTCTGAAGAAGTTAGGTGACAAACTCGTCAAGGAAACCAAGAACTCCCCTAGAATGACCTGCTTCCTTTTCTAGAGACGCAGTGTTGAGATCCAGAGAGGCTACACCTAGCTGCACACACGAGTGTATAATACACATCTCTGTGATGTATTGCATGTTGATCTCATCCCAATGTTTGTTTTTGAAGAACATTTTTTTAATAAGGCTTAAAAATACCTCCAGTATGAGAGGGTACAGGAGATATAAACACCGTTCTAGGGAGAATCCTTAAGGCCTTTCAGTTAAGTAAGTTTATTCTCTTCTCTGAGCCTGTGGGTCCCCAGTCCCGTATTCTTTGCCACTCACACACTGATATGACCTTAAACATGCCCGGGGGTTGCACTCCAACAACCACTTACCGGCAAATATCTGCGTTCTAAATTACAAAATAATCTATTCTTTTCTTCGTCCTCCAGTACGTGTTCTATCTCACCCTCAGCCCAGTACGTGTTCTATCTTACCCTCAGTCCAGTACGTGTTCTATCTTACCCTCAGTCCAGTACGTGTTCTATCTTACCCTCAGCCCAGTACGTGTTCTATCTTACCCTCAGTCCAGTACGTGTTCTATCTTACCCTCAGACCAGTACGTGTTCTATCTTACTCTCAGTCCAGTACGTGTTCTATCTTACCCTCAGTCCAGTACGTGTTCTATCTTACCCTCAGTCCAGTACGTGTTCTATCTTACCCTCAGTCCAGTACGTGTTCTATCTCACCCTCAGTCCAGTACGTGTTCTATCTTACCCTCAGTCCAGTACGTGTTCTATCTCACCCTCAGTCCAGTACGTGTTCTATCTCACCCTCAGTCCAGTACGTGTTCTATCTTACCCTCAGTCCAGTACGTGTTCTATCTTACCCTCATTCCAGTACGTGTTCTATCTCACCCTCAGTCCAGTACGTGTTCTATCTTACCCTCAGTCCAGTACGTGTTCTATCTTACCCTCAGTCCAGTACGTGTTCTATTTTACCCTCAGTCCAGTACGTGTTCTATCTCACCTTCAGTCCAGTACGTGTTCTATCTCACCCTCAGTCCAGTACGTGTTCTATCTTACCCTCAGTCCAGTACGTGTTCTATCTCACCCTCAGTCCAGTACGTGTTCTATCTTACCCTCAGTCCAGTACGTGTTCTATTTTACCCTCAGTCCAGTACGTGTTCTATTTTACCCTCAGTCCAGTACGTGTTCTATCTCACCCTCAGTCCAGTACGTGTTCTATCTTACCCTCAGTCCAGTACGTGTTCTATCTTACCCTCAGTCCAGTACGTGTTCTATCTCACCCTCAGTCCAGTACGTGTTCTATCTTACCCTCAGTCCAGTACGTGTTCTATCTTACCCTCAGTCCAGTACGTGTTCTATCTTACCCTCAGTCCAGTACGTGTTCTATCTCACCCTCAGTCCAGTACGTGTTCTATCTTACCCTCAGTCCAGTACGTGTTCTATCTCACCCTCAGTCCAGTACGTGTTCTATCTCACCCTCAGTCCAGTACGTGTTCTATCTTACCCTCAGTCCAGTACGTGTTCTATCTCACCCTCAGTCCAGTACGTGTTCTATCTTACCCTCAGTCCAGTACGTGTTCTATTTTACCCTCAGTCCAGTACGTGTTCTATTTTACCCTCAGTCCAGTACGTGTTCTATCTTACCCTCAGTCCAGTACGTGTTCTATCTCACCCTCAGTCCAGTACGTGTTCTATCTTACCCTCAGTCCAGTACGTGTTCTATCTCAGCCTCAGTCCAGTACGTGTTCTATCTTACCCTCAGTCCAGTACGTGTTCTATTTTACCCTCAGTCCAGTACGTGTTCTATTTTACCCTCAGTCCAGTACGTGTTCTATCTTACCCTCAGTCCAGTACGTGTTCTATTTTACCCTCAGTCCAGTACGTGTTCTATTTTACCCTCAGTCCAGTACGTGTTCTATCTTACCCTCAGTCCAGTACGTGTTCTATCTTACCCTCAGTCCAGTACGTGTTCTATCTTACCCTCAGTCCAGTACGTGTTCTATCTCAGCCTCAGTCCAGTACGTGTTCTATCTTACCCTCAGTCCAGTACGTGTTCTATCTTACCCTCAGTCCAGTACGTGTTCTATTTTACCCTCAGTCCAATACGTGTTCTATCTTACCCTCAGTCCAGTACGTGTTCTATCTTACCCTCAGTCCAGTACGTGTTCTATCTTACCCTCAGTCCAGTACGTGTTCTATCTCAGCCTCAGTCCAGTACGTGTTCTATCTTACCCTCAGTCCAGTACGTGTTCTATCTAACCCTCAGTCCAGTACGTGTTCTATCTCAGCCACAGTCCAGTACGTGTTCTATCTCACCCTCAGTCCAGTACGTGTTCTATCTCACCCTCAGTCCAGTACGTGTTCTATCTCAGCCACAGTCCAGTACGTGTTCTATCTTACCCTCAGTCCAGTACGTGTTCTATCTCACCCTCAGTCCAGTACGTGTTCTATCTCAGCCACAGTCCAGTACGTGTTCTATCTACCTCAGTCCAGTACGTGTTCTATCTCAGCCAGTACGTGTTCTATCTCAGCCACAGTCCAGTACGTGTTCTATCTTACCTCAGTCCAGTACGTGTTCTATCTACCAGTCCAGTACGTGTTCTATCTCAGCCACAGTCCAGTACGTGTTCTATCTCAGCCACAGTCCAGTACGTGTTCTATCTCAGCCACAGTCCAGTACGTGTTCTATCTCAGCCACAGTCCAGTACGTGTTCTATCTCAGCCTCAGTCCAGTACGTGTTCTATCTCAGCCACAGTCCAGTACGTGTTCTATCTCAGCCACAGTCCAGTACGTGTTCTATCTCAACCTCAGTCCAGTACGTGTTCTATCTCAGCCACAGTCCAGTACGTGTTCTATCTCAGCCAGTCAGTACTGTTCTATCTCAGCCAGTCCAGTACGTGTTCTATCTCACCCTCAGTCCAGTACGTGTTCTATCTCAGCCACAGTCCAGTACGTGTTCTATCTCAGCCACAGTCCAGTACGTGTTCTATCTCAGCCACAGTCCAGTACGTGTTCTATCTCAGCCACAGTCCAGTACGTGTTCTATCTCAGCCACAGTCCAGTACGTGTTCTATCTCAGCCACAGTCCAGTACGTGTTCTATCTCAGCCTCAGTCCAGTACGTGTTCTATCTCACCACAGTCCAGTACGTGTTCTATCTACATCAGTCCAGTACGTGTTCTATCTCAGCCACAGTCCAGTACGTGTTCTATCTCAGCCACAGTCCAGTACGTGTTCTATCTCAGCCAGTCCAGTACTGTTCTATCTCAGCCACAGTCAGTACGTGTTCTATCTCAGCCCAGTCCAGTACGTGTTCTATCTCAGCCACAGTCCAGTACGTGTTCTATCTCAGCCACAGTCCAGTACGTGTTCTATCTCAGCCTCAGTCCAGTACGTGTTCTATCTCAGCCACAGTCCAGTACGTGTTCTATCTCAGCCACAGTCCAGTACGTGTTCTATCTCAGCCTCAGTCCAGTACGTGTTCTATCTCAGCCTCAGTCCAGTACGTGTTCTATCTCAGCCACAGTCCAGTACGTGTTCTATCTCAGCCCAGTCCAGTACGTGTTCTATCTCAGCCTACAGTCCAGTACGTGTTCTATCTCAGCCACAGTCCAGTACGTGTTCTATCTCAGCCACAGTCCAGTACGTGTTCTATCTCAGCCACAGTCCAGTACGTGTTCTATCTCAGCCACAGTCCAGTACGTGTTCTATCTCAGCCACAGTCCAGTACGTGTTCTATCTCAGCCACAGTCCAGTACGTGTTCTATCTCAGCCTCAGTCCAGTACGTGTTCTATCTCAGCCACAGTCCAGTACGTGTTCTATCTCAGCCACAGTCCAGTACGTGTTCTATCTCAGCCACAGTCCAGTACGTGTTCTATCTCAGCCACAGTCCAGTACGTGTTCTATCTCAGCCACAGTCCAGTACGTGTTCTATCTCAGCCACAGTCCAGTACGTGTTCTATCTCAGCCACAGTCCAGTAGGTGTTCTATCTCAGCCACAGTCCAGTACGTGTTCTATCTCAGCCACAGTCCAGTACGTGTTCTATCTCAGCCTCAGTCCAGTACGTGTTCTTTTCAAACCTCTGGCCATGTGATCTGGCATTAGCCAATCATAGGCCTGCCTTTTGAATGTCTCAGTCACGTGAACAGCCGTTATAAGTACAACCGTACATTCTATCTCAGCCACAGTCCAGTACGTGTTCTATCTCAGCCACAGTCCAGTACGTGTTCTATCTCAGCCTCAGTCCAGTACGTGTTCTATCTCAGCCACAGTCCAGTACGTGTTCTCTCTCAGCCACAGTCCAGTACGTGTTCTATCTCAGCCACAGTCCAGTACGTGTTCTATCTCAGCCACAGTCCAGTACGTGTTCTATCTCAGCCACAGTCCAGTACGTGTTCTATCTCAGATACAGTCCAGTACGTGTTCTATCTCAGCCACAGTCCAGTACGTGTTCTATCTCAGCCACAGTCCAGTACGTGTTCTATCTCAGCCACAGTCCAGTACGTGTTCTATCTCAGCCACAGTCCAGTAGGTGTTCTATCTCAGCCACAGTCCAGTACGTGTTCTATCTCAGCCACAGTCCAGTACGTGTTCTATCTCAGCCACAGTCCAGTACGTGTTCTATCTCAGGCACAGTTCGTCTCCACTCTCCAGGTTGAGTCCTCTTAAACGGTGAGTGCTGATACAGCATCCCTGTTAGTTAGTTACCATTTTGTCCTAGGCACATGTCAATTAGACACTAGGCCTGTTGTATGTATGTGTGTGTGTGTTAGTTAGTTACCATTTTGTCCTAGGCACATGTCAATTAGACACTAGGCCTGTTGTATGTATGTGTGTGTAAGGAAACACTTCGAAATGTTTCTGCCCCACCGGGAATTGAACCCGGGCCCTCCGTGCGTGAAGCAAGAGCTTTACCCACTAGGCCACCGGGGGCTGTAACCCTGTGTGTGTGTTAGTGTGTGTGTACTCACCTAGTTGTGGTTGCAGAGATCGAGTCATAGCTCCTGGCCATAGCTCCTGTGTTGTGTGTGTGTTGTGTGTGAGTGTGTGTGTGTGTGTGTGAGTGTGTGTGTGTGTGTGTGTGTGTGTGTGCGTGTTATTAGTAACAGTTTATAAAGTCTGATATACCACACACACATGTGTAACACTTGGGTATCTTTACTGAGGGAATGTTTCGCCCTCACAGTGGCGTCATCAGTCTTATACCAAGAAGAATAGTGAAGATCAGAAGGAGTTTGAGGTAATCAGTCCCTCTTTATCCTGGAGTCGGTTCTCTGAACCATTTAACTACATTTATAAAGCCGAAACTAAAAACCACTGACCACCCACCCGCCCACCTACCCACTGACCACCCACCCGCCCACCTACCCACTGACCACCCACCTACAAGACCACCTACCCACTGACCACCCACCTACAAGACCACTTACAAAGTGGTTGAGACTCACAACTGTCTTCTAGTAATATACTGACCTTGATTATTGTTTGATAGTCTCTTGTTACCCGAAGTAAGAAAGTCACTGATGGGAGGTTGTGGAGGTCATGGGGGTGTGGGAGGTTGTGGAGGAGTGGGAGGTTGTGGAGGTCATGGGGGTGTGGGAGGTTGTGGAGGTCATGGGGGTGTGGGAGGTTGTGTGGGAGGTTGTGGAGGCATGGGGGTGTGGGAGGTTGTGGAGGTCATGGGGGTGTGGGAGGTTGTGGAGGTCATGGGGGTGTGGGAGGTTGTGTGGGAGGTTGTGGAGGTGGAGGACGTGTGGGAGGTTGTGGAGGTGTGGGAGGTTGTGGAGGAGTGGGAGGTTGTGGAGGTGTGGGAGGTTGTGGAGGTGTGGGAGGTTGTGGAGGAGTGGGAGGTTGTGGAGGTGTGGGAGGTTGTGGAGGTGTGGGAGGTTGTGGAGGTGTGGGAGGTTGTGGAGGAGTGGGAGGTTGTGGAGGTGTGGGAGGTTGTGGAGGTGTGGGAGGTTGTGGAGGTGGAGGACGTGTGGGAGGTTGTGGAGGTGGAGGACGTGTGGGAGGTTGTGGAGGTGTGGGAGGTTGTGGAGGAGTGGGAGGTTGTGGAGGTCGGGGGTGTGGGAGGTTGTGGAGGTGTGGGAGGTTGTGGAGGTCGAAGACGTGTGGGAGGTTGTGGAGGTATGGGAGGTTGTGGAGGTCGGGGGGTGTGGGAGGTTGTTGAGGTATGGAAGGTTGTGGAGGTGGAGGACGTATGGGAGGTTGTGGAGGTGTGGGAGGTTGTGGAGGAGTGGGAAGTCGTGGGGTGTGGGAGGTTATTATTATTAATATTCTTGTATGGGGCAGGGTGAGAGAGCTGGAGACTGGGAGATGCTCAGGTTTGATCCACAGTGAAGGCAGCTTTAATAGACAATGTTACGCTCTGTAGAGCTTTATCAAGGCTCGATGAAGCTCTAGGCACAGATATATTAAATGGTTTTAATTATAACCTTAATTTATAAAGTGGTGGAGGGGTAAGCCAGTGGAAGGCCTCGGTCAGATGACCAAAAGCTCCAGCTGTGGGTCATAATATAACTAAGACCCGCGTCAAGAAATACTTGTCCTGATTCCTGACAAACCTTACCTAATCTGACCTAACCTAACCTGAACTAACCTGACCTAACCTAACCTGACCTAACTTAACCTAACCTTACCTAACCTAATCTGACCTAACCTAACCTAACCTGACCTAACTTAACCTAATCTGACCTAACCTAACCTAACCTGACCTAACTTAACCTAACCTGACCTAACCTAACCTGACCTAACATAGCCTAACCTGACTTAACATAACCTAACCTGACTTAACATAACCTAACCTGACCTAACATAACCTAACCTATCCTAACCTAACCTAACCTAACCTCTAGATAGAGCCAGTAAATACTTGTTCTGCTGCCTCTCTCTTTAGGTTAGGTTAGGTAGGGTTTGTCAGGAAACAGGACAAGTGTTTCCTGACGCGGATCTTAGTCATAAAATGACCCACAGCTGGAGCTTTTGGTCATCTGACCGAGGCCTTCCACTGGCTTACCCCTCCACCACTTTAAAAATTAAGGCTATAATTAAAACCATTTCATTTTATAATTGCCTGTCTCCTTCACTGTTGCCTAAACATTATAAAGGAAGGAGCACTGTAGCAGGACTACTGGCCCAAGCTAGGTAGGTCTAACTCACACACACACACCTTAGTGGACACTTGAGTGCTTGCTACAATAACATCAGTGTATTTATCTTTAATATCCATAGATACAATATTTAAGATTAATAAGTGGACGGGAAACTAACACGGTAAGTTACAATATGTATATTTCCCTCCATAACACTAGCTAGAATCTATTCATAAAATAAATGAAGCTAACCTCCCCTCCCTCAGATCAAACACAAAAATCTCCCCTTTCCCCAATGCTCTACAACCCATACAGATTTAACGCTTACCGCGATAACAAAATAGTGAGATAACATACGGTATTCCCCTGGGATACACGATGATAGGAACTCGGATTCTTCCTCTAATTCCATAAACGGAGAAAAAATAATTTAAAATCACAATTTTAAAATCACAGGAATGAATCCTGGGCTTTGCAAAATCCTGCGCTCTGAAAAATCCTGCGCTCTATTCTACCAGAGTATTGAGTTACTCAATAATTCCTGCACAGTCACTAACATTATGCTAATGATATGCAAACGTGCGCGAGGGACACCTGCTGTGAACATTTTTACCAACACTGAGTCTGTTAAATTATGTTAATGAGGGTGCGAGTCCTGACGTTAAATCTGACAGTGTTAAAGTCTGTGAGATTAAGTTAGTATCAGAGTCTGTGAGATTAAGTTAGTGTCAGAGTCTGTGAGATTTAGTGTTATAGTCTGTGAGATTAAGTTAGTGTCATAGTCTGTGAGAATAAGTTAGTGTCATAGTCTGTGAGATTAAGTTAGTGTCAGAGTCTGTGAGATTAAGTTAGTGTCATAGTCTGTGAGATTAAGTTAGTGTCAGAGTCTGTGAGATTAAGTTAGTGTCTGAGTCTGTGAGATTAAGTTAGTGTCATAGTCTGTAAGATTAAGTTAGTGTCAGAGTCTGTGAGATTAGTTAGTGTCAGAGTCGAGATTATGTTGTCATAGTCGTGAGATTAAGTTAGTGTCATAGTCTGTAAGATTAAGTTAGTGTCAGAGTCTGTGAGATTTAGTTAGTGTCAGAGTCTGTGAGATTATGTTTGTGTCATAGTCTGTGAAATTTAGTTAGTGTCAGAGTCTGTAGATTAGTTTGTGTCATATCTGTAGATTTATTATTAATTTATTAATTATTATATTTGTATTAATTATTATAGAGTTGTAGATAGATAAGTCTTACCTCGGGTCAACTATATATTATTACACTATGTTAAATATTACTTATATTTTTAAGTTTTTTCCTGTTCTTAACTGTGTCTGGAGGCCAGTGTTGTCTGATAACTGTTGCTTGTAATATCATGGTATAACACTGTGTCTAGCCAGTGTTGGTCATATAACGTGTGGATATCAGTGTGGGTATAACACGTGTGGGTATATCAGGTGTGGGTATAACACGTGTGGGAATATCAGGTGTGGGTATAACGTGTGGGTATATCAGGTATGGGTATAACACGTGTGGGTATAACACGTGTGGGTATACAGGTATGGGATACACGTGTGGGTATAACACGTGTGGTAAACACGTGTGGGTATATCAGGTGTGGGTACAACACGTGTGGGTATATCAGGTATGGGTATAACACGTGTGGGTTTAACACGTGTGGGTATATCAGGTGTGGGTATAACTAACAATATTCATGTTAGCATCAACAGTATATCTGGTATATACTTCTCAAGGTAACTTAGAAGCTATCATCAGCTCTCAGCTAAGTTCCCATCAACTTAACACAAGTCTGGTACCACCAGCAACACTACTAAGTTCCCATCAACTTAACACAAGTCTGGTACCACCAGCAACACTACTAAGTTCCCATCAACTTAACACAAGTCTGGTACCACCAGCAACACTACTAAGTTCCCATCAACTTAACACAAGTCTGGTACCACCAGCAACACTACTAAGTTCCCATCAACTTAACACAAGTCTGGTACCACCAGCAACACTACTAAGTTCCCATCAACTTAACACAAGTCTGGTACCACCAGCAACACTACTAAGTTCCCATCAACTTAACACAAGTCTGGTACCACCAGCAACACTACTAAGTTCCCATCAACTTAACACAAGTCTGGTACCACCAGCAACACTACTAAGTTCCCATCAACTTAACACAAGTCTGGTACCACCAGCAACACTACTAAGTTCCCATCAACTTAACACAAGTCTGGTACCACCAGCAACACTACTAAGTTCCCATCAACTTAACACAAGTCTGGTACCACCAGCAACACTACTAAGTTCCCATCAACTTAACACAAGTCTGGTACCACCAGCAACACTACTAAGTTCCCATCAACTTAACACAAGTCTGGTACCACCAGCAACACTACTAAGTTCCCATCAACTTAACACAAGTCTGGTACCACCAGCAACACTACTAAGTTCCCATCAACTTAACACAAGTCTGGTACCACCAGCAACACTACTAAGTTCCCATCAACTTAACACAAGTCTGGTACCACCAGCAACACTACTAAGTTCCCATCAACTTAACACAAGTCTGGTACCACCAGCAACACTACTAAGTTCCCATCAACTTAACACAAGTCTGGTACCACCAGCAACACTGTCTCTGTGTGTTAGTGTGACTTTGTAAATGGTCCAAGTCGGGCCGAAACGTCGTCGTAAGCTCCTCTATATGTGCGGGTGTGTGTATTGTTCCAGTCACGGTATTGTGCCTTTTTTGTTATTTAACACTACTAAGTTCCCATCAACTTGAAACAAAGTTTAAACCTCCGGAGGAAGCCTCGGCAACTCTCAGCTCTGGTAATGTTTAAAAAATGATGAATTTCAGGCGATTTGAGTCCCAGAGGTAAGCAGTGAACCCCCGGAGGTAAGCAGTGAACCCCCGGAGGTAAGCAGTGAACCCCCGGAGGTAAGCAGTGAACCCCGGAGGTAAGCAGTGAACCCCGGAGGTAAGCAGTGAACCCCCGGAGGTAAGCAGTGAACCCCCGGAGGTAAGCAGTGAACAACGGAGGTAAGCAGTGAACCCCGGAGGTAAGCAGTGAACCCCCCGAGGGAAGCAGTGAACCCCCGAGGTAAGCAGTGAACAACGGAGGTAAGCAGTGAACCCCCGGAGGTAAGCAGTGAACCCCGGAGGTAAGCGGTGAACCCCGGAGGTAAGCAGTGAACCCCGGAGGTAAGCGGTGAACCCCGGAGGTAAGCAGTGAACCCCGGAGGTAAGCAGTGAACCCCGGAGGTAAGCGTGAACCCCGGAGGTAAGCGGTGAACCCCGGAGGTAAGCAGTGAACCCCGGAGGTAAGCAGTGAACAACGGAGGTAAGCAGTGAACCCCGGAGGTAAGCAGTGAACCCCGGAGGTAGCAGTGAACCCCGGAGGTAAGCAGTGAACCCCGGAGGTAAGCAGTGAACAACGGAGGTAAGCAGTGAACCCCCGGAGGTAAGCAGTGAACCCCGGAGGTAAGCGGTGAACCCCGGAGGTAAGCAGTGAACCCCGGAGGTAAGCAGTGAACCCCGGAGGTAAGCGGTGAACCCCGGAGGTAGCGGTGAACCCCGGAGGTAAGCAGTGAACCCCGGAGGTAAGCAGTGAACCCCGGAGGTAAGCAGTGAACCCCGGAGGTAAGCAGTGAACACCGGAGGTAAGCAGTGAACCCGGAGGTAAGCGGTGAACCCGGAGGTAAGCAGTGAACACCGGAGGTAAGCAGTGAACACCGGAGGTAAGCAGTGAACCCCGGAGGTAAGCAGTGAACCCCGGAGGTAAGCAGTGAACCCCGGAGGTAAGCGGTGAACCTCGGAGGTAAGCGGTGAACCCCCGGAGGTAAGCAGTGAACCCCCGGAGGTAAGCAGTGAACCCCCGGAGGTAAGCAGTGAACCCCGGAGGTAAGCAGTGAACACCGGAGGTAAGCAGTGAACCCCGGAGGTAAGCAGTGAACCCCGGAGGTAAGCGGTGAACCCCGGAGGTAAGCAGTGAACCCCGGAGGTAAGCGGTGAACCCCGGAGGTAAGCAGTGAACACCGGAGGTAAGCAGTGAACCCCCGGAGGTAAGCAGTGAACCCCCGGAGGTAAGCAGTGAACCCCCGGAGGTAAGCAGTGAACCCCGGAGGTAAGCGGTTAACCCCCGGAGGTAAGCGGTGAACCCCCGGATGTAAGCGGTGAACCCCCGGAGGTAAGCGGTGAACCCCCGGAGGTAAGCGGTGAACCCCGGAGGTAAGCGGTGAACCCCCGGAGGTAAGCGGTAAACCCCGGAGGTAAGCGGTGAACCCCCGGAGGTAAGCGGTGAACCCCCGGATGTAAGCGGTGAACCCCCGGAGGTAAGCGGTGAACCCCCGTAGGTAAGCGGTGAACCCCCGGAGGTAAGCGGTGAACCCCGGCCTGGAGAAGTTCTTAGCTCAAGAGAAATGACGCTGTTTGAAGTCTGATAAATTTGAAGAAGGTTATGTTAGTTTTTTGATAATCATATTCTTCTGTTTCTTCTCCTGATGGTAATTCTAACTACCAGCTAAACCCATCAAACCCCAACACCAAAAAGAGAGAGCTGTTGAAAGTAATCCATTATTATTATAATCATAATTAAGCGCTAAACCCACACGGGTCGTAAAGTAATCGACTTACGAGTCTCAGACTTCCATTATAAGCACTGTTGTTGTACCTAACCAGGGCAGCAATAACGCCGCCTCGCCTCACACACCACAATTACCACATTTTAGGCCTAAATATATATATCAGGCGCCTCGCACGCCCGCTTCGAAACTCTTCAAAATGGATTTTTTTTAAATGCCTCGGCTGGAATGAGAGAGAGAAGTTATATAAGAATCTGGCAGTGTTCAAACTAATGTTTATTGATGTGGTTTTAAGGGTTGTGATGCTGGAGGAGCCGTTGTGTTTAAGGGTTGTGATGCTGGAGGAGCCGTTGTGTTTAAGGGTTGTGATGCTGGAGGAGCCGTTGTGTTTAAGGGTTGTGATGCTGGAGGAGCCGTTGTATTTAAGGGTTGTGATGCTAGAGGAGCCGTTGTGTTTAAGGGTTGTGATGCTGGAAGAGCCATTGTGTTTAAGGGTTGTGCTGGAAAAATAAACACATAAGCAGTATGGAAATAAATGGTATAAAATACCGACACAATGGAAAAATAAACACATAAGCAGTATAATGTGATCCTTTATTGACTGTCACATGCAGCTTTCTCCACCTGATTATATCCTATATATATTCATGTTACTCATTTTCCAGGTAGATCTGTTTGTGACTTGATAAAGTCCACTGTGTGGGCGAAACGTTGTCAATAAAGGATCACATTATACTGCTTATGTGTTTATTTTTCCATTGTGTCGGTATTTTATACCATTTATTTCCAAGGGTTGTGCTGCTGGAGGAGCCATTGTGCTGTGATATTTAAGGGCTGATAATCGAGGAGCCGTTGTGTTGTGTTTTAAGGGCTGATAATCGAGGAGCCGTTGTGTTGTGTTTTAAGGGCTGATAATCGAGGAGCCGTTGTGTTGTTGTGGTTTTAAGGGCTGATAATCGAGGAGCCGTTCTTTCTGTGTTTAAGGGTTGTGATGATGGAGGAGCCGTTGTGTTGTTGTGGTTTTAAGGGCTGATAGCTAGAGGAGCTGTTGTGGTGTGTTTTAAGGGCTGTGATGACTGGATTAGCCTGAGGTCAAACTTCTTCTTACCCTGATTATGCAAGTTGTTGCTGCTAGTATCCCGCAGGGTGAGAAAGAACAGGAGTACACGGGAGAACATGAGACAGAAAGGAGACAACTCTAAGTTCTCTCAAGGCTATCTATACTAGTAGAACTCTCTGTATTCTAACTACTACTACTACTACTACTACTGCTACTTCTACTACTACTACTAATACTGCTACTAATAGTAGTACTGCTACTACTAGTAGTACTGCTACTACTAGTAGTACTGCTACTACTACTAGTACTGCTACTACTACTAGTACTGCTACTACTAGTAGTACTGCTACTACTACTAGTACTGCTACTACTACTACTAGTACTGCTACTACTACTGCTACTACTACTAGTACTACTACTACTACTACTGCTACTACTACTGCTACTACTACTAGTACTACTACTATTACTACTGCTACTACTACTAGTACTGCTACTTACTACTACTACTAGTACTACTACTACTAGTACTGCTACTACTACTACTAGTACTGCTACTACTACTGCTACTACTACTAGTACTACTACTACTAGTACTGCTACTACTACTACTAGTACTACTACTACTAGTACTGCTACTACTACTAGTAGGAAGAAGAGGAGGAGGAGGAAGAGGAGGAGGAAGAGGAGGAGGAAGAGGAGGAGGAGGAAGAGGAGGAGGAAGAGGAGGAAGAGGAGGAGGAGGAAGAGGAAGAAGAGGAGGAGGAGGAAGAGGAGGAGGAAGAGGAGGAGGAGGAAGAGGAAGAAGAGGAGGAGGAGGAAGAGGATGAGGAAGAGGAGGAGGAGGAAGAGGAGGAGGAGGAAGAAGGGCACAAACAAGCTTGCTCGACCCGCCCAGAATTTGTATGGTCGTTAAGGCCGCTAACGAGGTGGTTGTGAAAGGCCTTAACTACACCTGCTGCCACACCTGCTGCCACACCTGCCCCACACCTTCTGTCACACCTGCCACACCAGCTGCCACACCTGCACCACACCAGCTGCCACACCTGCACCACACCAGCTGCCACACCTGCACCACACCTGATGTCACACCTGCTGCTACACCTACACCACACCTGATGCCACACCTGCTGCCACACCTACACCACACCTGCTGCCACACTTGCACTACAACTGCTGCCACAACTGCACCACACCTGCCACACCTACACCACACCTGCTGCCACACCTGCACTACAGCTGCTGCCACACCTGCACCACATCTGCTGCCACACCTGTATCACACCTGTTGCTCTACCTCACTTGAAGAGGCATTATGGGAACAATTAGAGAACAGTTAAACCGCCTAAGTGGCAAGTTGTTTATTGTGCACTCTGGTGCTTACTCTATGCTCAGTCTGTGCACTCTGTGCTCAGTCAGTCCACTCTGTACTAAGTTTGTGCACTCTGTGCTTAGTCTGTGCACTCTGTGCTAAGTCTGTGCTCAGTGTACTCTGTACTAAGTCTGTGCACTCTGTGCTAAGTCTGTGCACTCTGTGCTACGTCTGTGCACTCTGTGCTTAGTCAGTACACTCTGTGCTCAATCTGTGCACTCTATGCTCAGTCTGTGCACACTGAAGTTCTTAATTCCCTTTCTTTTCCTGCCTCTCCTTGCTCCGGGAGCCCTGTCGTACTTATTTATAAAGCTGTGTATGATGGATACTACCTGGTCTGTGTCTCTGAGTATCAGACACGTCGTGATCATGTCTCCTCTGGTCTGTATATAGCGGAGGCGTAGTAGACCAATCAACCAGCCCGCTGACATCTCATTTAGGAAATGTGATACAGGCTCTGATGATTGACGTCTCTCTCTCTCTCTCTCTCTCTCTCTCTCTCTCTCTCTCTCTCTTCTCTTTCTCTCTAAATATAATTGTTCTCGTACCTTTAAATATTCAACAGGGCCGCGGGGGCGTTGACCCCGGAACACCCTCTAGGTATACTCCTCCAGGTATACTCCTCCAGGCATACTCGTCCAGGTATACTCCTCCAGGCATACTCCTCCAGGTATACTCCTCCAGGTATACTCCTCCAGGTATACTCCTCCAGGTATATTCCTCCAGGCATACTCGTCCAGGTATACTCGTCCAGGTATACTCCAGGCATACTCCTCCAGGTATACTCCTCCAGGTATATTCCTCCAGGTATATTCCTCCATGTATACTCCTCCAGGTATATTCCTCCAGGTATATTCCTCCAGGTATACTCCTCCAGGTATACTCCTCCAGGTATATTCCTCCAGGTATACTCCTCCAGGTATATTCCTACAGGTACACTCCTCCAGGTATACTCCTCAAGGTAAACTCCTCCAGGTATATTCCTCCAGGTATACTCCTCCAGGCATACTCCTCCAGGTATATTCCTTCCGTTATACTCCTCCAGGTATACTCCTCCAGGTATACAATCATAATCAGACTGTCTTTAATGGCAGTGTTGTGGGTACTCCTGTTGTCAAGAGATATTTCGTCTTTTTTGGTGGCTCCAGGAGGGTGATGTGTACTCGAGGAGAGTGAACACGTCTCCAGACTGGAGATTTCTCAAGAGGAAAGTGGGATTTACAAAATGGAAGGAGGGGGGGGGGGTAATATCCTGTCTTACGAACTTGCTAGAGTTTTGCTTACCGGAGATAAGAGAGTAAGGGTGTACTGTATCTTTCTGGGCTGGAGGGAAGCAGTCGACACAGTGACGCAAGTGAGACTGTGTTGGTGTAGTGGTGGGAATGTACTCACCTAATTGTGGTTGCAAGGGTCGAGACTCAGCGTGTCCAGCCAGTACAGACATTTAGAGTACAGAGAGATGTGAGTACACACATACACACCTGAGGCTAACTAGTCCCTTGCATCACCTTACAAAAGACAAGCAGAGTACAGAGAGGTGAGTACACTCACACCTGATACTAACTAGACCCTTGTAAAAGTCACTTTTATTCAACACTCTAGTTTTCCCCTTGAGTGAGGTGAGGAGGTGCCAAGTGGTCACCTCTTGCACCTTCTCAACACTCTCAGGCACACTCGTCAAGAGGACTTTAAGTTACAAGGTCACAGCATCCCTCACCACCTGATCTTCACTGTAAACACGGACCCCAGACCACTGCTGCTCCTGCTGTTACTCCTGCTGGAGGCTAATTGGCAAGTGCAGCAGGGGGGACATAAGACAGGCAAGCAGGGACCTGCACTCACCACTACCACAGTCACCAGGTACCCCTTATGCTCCTACCACCAGTACCCACGACACATACATCAAGTACCTCCCACCAGGATCCCAAGTACCATCAACTACCACCAATACCATCAACTACCAACAGTACCTACGACACATACTTCCAGTACCTCCCACCAGGATCCCAAGTACCATCAACCACCACTAGTACCAACTAACGTTACAAATTCGCTAGCGTTGCCTTTATGGCATTTCCACAACTGCTGCTACGTTACCACAACCTTCCAGTGTAACCACAATCAGTGAGTGTTGGCAGGAGAGGCGTGTAGACTGACTGTGATTGTATCTAAGCTTCGCTGATGCACAATCACCCTGGTTCCAATCCCTTGTAGAGTTGAATGGTAAATTTCAAAACGCTGGTCGAGAGGGAAGGGTTACCAGCGTAAATATTGTGCTATGTTGTTCTTCAAGATTAACAGGGAGAGGGTCGCATGAATGAGGATGAAAATGAGAGGCTATACGCAGGGATACACGAGGGATATATAGAGGGATATAGGGAATATATGAGGGGTATGTGGCCTGTGATATTCCAGGGACCGAAGCAAAAAGGAATACCGTAGTCTGGCACCAGCGGATGGTCAAGATAGCCCAGGAAGGGCTGAGATATAGCTTCATATAGCCCAGGAAGGGCTGAGATATATGTAGCTTCAAATAGCCCAGGAAGGGCTGAGTTATAGCTTCAGATAGCCCAGGAAGGGCTGAGATATAGCTTCAGATAGCCCAGGAAGGGCTGAGATATAGCTTCAGATAGCCCAGGAAGGGCTGAGATATAGCTTCAGAAAGCCCAGATAAGACGAGAGATATAGCTTAAGATAACACAAGAAAGAGGAGCTATATAGCTTGATAGATAGTTTGAGGTGTGTGGTACACGCAATAGATTATGCCTTAACATGGAGACTTGTTTACCTCTGACGGAACCATAACAAACACTGGCAGTTCAGATAGACACCAGAGACGATACAAGAGGCAGCACATGACCATTATTATTGTGTTTGATTTATTATTGAGATTAAATGGAAAAGCGAATTGAGCAAGTCAAGTTCAGGGTACTAACTCAACCGTAGAGAGAGAACAATCGTTGATAGAATCTTTTTGAAGGTTGAACTTTTAGAGAGGTGAGACAGGCACTGCAGTAGAGGGAGAGAGTGCCAGTTCAGTGACACACAGAGGTGCGACAGGCACTGCAGTAGAAGGAGAGAGTGCCAGTTCAGTGACACACAGAGGTGCGACAGGCACTGCAGTAGTGAGAGAGTGCCAGTTCAGTGACACACAGAGGTGCGACAGGCACTGCAGTAGAGTGAGAGAGTGCCAGTTCAGTGACACACGGAGGTGCGACAGGCACTGCAGTAGAGTGAGAGAGGGCCAGTTCAGTGACACACGGAGGTGCGACAGGCACTGCAGTGGAGAGTGGCTTTGCTGTGTCTAGTGTGTCAGATGTACAAGGAGGTTACACATTTACGACCTACAATAGAGTGAGGGTGACAACCGGTCATGTGTGGCTTGCTTGAACATAGCGTATTGAACGTCACCTCAGATGAACATCGTCAGGACTGAACATTTGGGACAGGGCGGGTGTTTGTGTACCTGAGAAGCCCTAGACGAGCACACCAGGCGGCCCAACACAGTGGAATACAGCAATCAGATGAATGGATATCCACTATCTGTACTGTCTACACCATCAGGGAGAGTAACAGGTAAAACTCACTACCTGGAGTCAACCTGGAGTCTACCTGGAGTCTACCTGGAAGGTATTGCGGGGGTCAACGCCCCCCGCTCCATCACCAGGCCTCAAGATAGATCAAGTCTTGTTCAACCACCATAAACTACACATCCTCCAGTTCCCTTAAGACACATCCTGACTAAATTCTAGTGATGTGTTTGTGTGCTGAGGAGAGGTGGGTGGCGTCTGTACCCTGGTGATTCATCAGGCTGTTGGTATTTGCCTGTTGCATCACTCTAACTGAGCTTATCTCTGTGAACTCAGAGGACCGCCTTGGTGTGAGTTGCAGCTCTGACTGCAACCTAGATGGACGTGTTGCATCTGCTAGTGTTGATGCTGCAACACTGAGGCGCGACTGGGGCTAGACTCTAGCTCCTGAGCTTCGTCTTTTATACTATTAAGGAACAAGCAGGAGAGTAAATTTAAGTGTTTAGTGACTTTAGGAAGAAATACGTAAGATTTACCTGCCATCTTACGTGTTCACGTGGCAGCAAGATCAGCAGTCCTGCCACACCGCAAATTTCTTGTCAACAAACTTCCCTTGAATGTGACGCTGATGAAATAAATCCAGGAGACGGGGCCAGGAGCTGAGTCTCGACCCCCTCATCCTCCCCTGCAAACACAGCTCACTGAGTACACACACACACACACAATAACACCAGTGTTAACGCCACAAGTCGACCAAATTTGTCAAGACGAAGTATCGTGTGTCCTTAACCTTGACAAACCCGGCTGCCTACATTACCATCATCAAGACTCTAAATGAGAATTCTGCCGCTGCTTTAATAATACAAATTAAAGCTTATATGGTGTTTTTCTCCTTCTTAAAACAAACAGGTTATGTGTGTTAGGAAAACCACGGTAATTAATGTGTGGTTTATGTATTGTTACCAAGACTGAGGGAGGGCAGACTGTCTGTGTCTGTCTGCATACCTGTCTGTTTGCCTTTCTGTCTGCATGCCTGTCTGACTGTCTGTCTGCATGCCTGTCTGCCTGCCTGCCTGTCTGCTTGCCTGTCTATCTACCTGTCTGCCTGCCTGTCTATCTACCTGTCTGCCTGCCTGTCTATCTACCTGTCTGCCTGCCTGTCTATCTACCTGTCTGCCTGCCTGTCTACCTACCTGTCTGCCTGCCTGTCTATCTACCTGTCTGCCTGCCTGTCTATCTACCTGTCTGCATGCATGTCTATCTACCTGTCTGCCTGCCTGTCTGCCTGCCTGTCTATCTATCTGTCTGCATGCCTGTCTATCTACCTGTCTGCCTGCCTGTCTATCTACCTGTCTGCCTGCCTGTCTATCTACCTGTCTGCATGCCTGTCTATCTACCTGTCTGCCTGCCTGTCTATCTACCTGTCTGCCTGCCTGTCTATCTACCTGCCTGTTTCTCTCATACAATATATTGTATCAGCTCGGTGGTGTATTTACATAGCTATATTTGTACGTATTCTTGCCACAAATACAAAAACTACTGTATAACATATTGCTATAAATACAGTAGGTGTTGTATTAAGTGAGACACATTGTATTGCTTCGTGTGCTTACCTCTTTGGCTGCCCTGGGTCGAGTCCTGGCTCCTGATCCCGCTTAATGAGACTTGCTGGTTTAACTGATTCCTAGCCACTAGGTCGTACCTACTATTGAAGCTGTGTACTGTGTCTGCCGCCTCTATCTCTTGGGCTACGTCGTTCAGGTCGCTTTCTGCATGGTCTGTATATCTCCTGAGTATTGTGTAGGCTGTGGTCATGTCTCCTCTGATACTCTCTCTCTCTCTCTCTCTCTCTCTCTCTCTCTCTCTCTCTCTTCTCTCTCTCTCTCTCTCTCTCTCTCACACACACACACACACAAAGATAAGGCCCATGGAACAGGGAGAGAGTGGACCTAGTAGCAACCAGCGAAGAGGCGGGGCCAGAAGCTGTGATTAAACCCTTGCAACCACAAATAGGCGAGTACACACATACAGATACACACTCGGGGCCAGGAGCTGTGACTAAACCTGCAACCACAATTAGGTGAGTACACAATGAAGAGGCGGGGCCCAAGAGCTATGAATCGACCCCTGCAACCACAACTAGGTGAGTACTCAGGGTTCACTATTCTAAACACGGTCAGCTGCTCCAATAATAGGTCAAGTTGCTGTTGTTTTCGTGTGTGTCTGCTGCTGCTGCAGACAGCAGCAGTAGTACAAGTCTGCTGTTGCTGTTGCAGACAGCAGCAGTAGCACAGCAAGTGCTGTTGCAGACAGCAGCAGTAGCACAGCAAGTGCTGTTGCAGACAGCAGAAGTAGCACAGCAAGTGCTGTTGCAGACAGCAACAGTAGCACAGCAAGTGCTGTTGCAGACAGCAGCAGTAGCACAGCAAGTGCTGTTGCAGACAGCAACAGTAGCACAGCAAGTGCTGTTGCAGACAGCAGCAGTAGCACAGCAAGTGCTGTTGCAGACAGCAGAAGTAGCACAGCAAGTGCTGTTGCAGACAGCAACAGTAGCACAGCAGTGCTGTTGCAGACAGCAGCAGTAGCACAGCAAGTGCTGTTGCAGACAGCAACAGTAGCACAGCAAGTGCTGTTGCAGACAGCAGCAGTAGCACAGCAAGTGCTGTTGCAGACAGCAACAGTAGCACAGCAAGTGCTGTTGCAGACAGCAGCAGTAGCACAGCAAGTGCTGTTGCAGACAGCAGCAGTAGCACAGCAAGTGCTGTTGCAGACAGCAACAGTAGCACAGCAAGTGCTGTTGCAGACAGCAGAAGTAGCACAGCAAGTGCTGTTGCAGACAGCAGCAGTAGCACAGCAAGTGCTGTTGCAGACAGCAACAGTAGCACAGCAAGTGCTGTTGCAGACAGCAACAGTAGCACAGCAAGTGCTGTTGCAGACAGCAGCAGTAGCACAGCAAGTGCTGTTGCAGACAGCAAGTAGCACAGCAAGTGCTGTTGCAGACAGAACAGTAGCACAGCAAGTGCTGTTGCAGACAGCACAGTAGCACAGCAAGTGCTGTTGCAGACAGCAACAGTAGCACAGCAAGTGCTGTTGCAGACAGCAGCAGTAGCACAGCAAGTGCTGTTGCAGACAGCAGCAGTAGCACAGCAAGTGCTGTTGCAGACAGCAGCAGTAGCACAGCAAGTGCTGTTGCAGACAGCAGCAGTAGCACAGCAAGTGCTGTTGCAGACAGCAACAGTAGCACAGCAAGTGCTGTTGCAGACAGCAACAGTAGCACAGCAAGTGCTGTTGCAGACAGCACAGTAGCACAGCAAGTGCTGTTGCAGACAGCAGAAGTAGCAGCAAGTGCTGTTGCAGACAGCAACAGTAGCACAGCAAGTGCTGTTGCAGACAGCAGCAGTAGCACAGGCAAGTGCTGTTGCAGACAGCAACAGTAGCACAGCAAGTGCTGTTGCAGACAGCAACAGTAGCACAGCAAGTGCTGTTGCAGACAGCAGCAGTAGCACAGCAAGTGCTGTTGCAGACAGCAACAGTAGCACAGCAAGTGCTGTTGCAAACAGCAACAGTAGCACAGCAAGTGCTGTTGCAGACAGCAACAGTAGCACAGCAAGTGCTGTTGCAGACAGCAACAGTAGCACAGCAAGTGCTGTTGCAGACAGCAACAGTAGCACAGCAAGTGCTGTTGCAGACAGCAACAGTAGCACAGCAAGTGCTGCAACACTATCTTGCTGTTATTACCTGAGATGAGTCAGCTTATCATGGTAAAACAGGGCCAGGTGTTTGTGTGTGTCTGTACTCACCTAATTGTGGTTGCAGGGGTCGACCCACAGCTCCTGGCCCCGCCTCTTCGCTACTAAGTCCACTCTCTCCCTGCTCCATGAGCTTTATCATACCTCTTCTTAAAGCTATGTATGGTTCCTGCCTCCACTACATCACTTCCCAGACTATTCCACTTCCTGACAACTCTGTGACTGAAGAAATACTTCCTAACATCCCTGTGACTCATCTGAGTCTTCAACTTCCAACTGTGACCCCTTGTTGCTGTGACCCCTTGTTCCTGTGTCACATATCTGAACTTTTTTATATGTTTGGCTAGGTGAGGGTTCCAATCTGGTGCTGCATACTCCAGTATGGGCCTAACGTACACAGTGTACAGTGTTCTGAACGATTCCTTATTAAGATGTCGGAATGCTGTTCTTAGGTTTGCTAGGCGCCCGTATGCTGCAGCAGTTATTTGGTTGATGTGCGCCTCAGGAGATGTGTCTGGTGTTATACTCACCCCAAGATCCTTTTCCTTGAGTGAGGTTTGTAGTCTCTGGCCCCCTAGACTGTACTCCGTCTGCGGTCTTCTTTGCCCTTCCCCAATCTTCATGACTTTGCACTTGGTGGGGTTGAACTCCAGGAGCCAGTTTCTGGACCAGGCTTGTAGCCTGTCCAGGTCTCTTTGTAGTTGTGCCTGGTCCTCATCCGCTTGAATTCTTCTCATCAACTTCACATCATCTGCAAACAGAGACACTTCTGAGTCTATTCCTTCCATCATGTCGTTCACATATACCAGAAACAGCACCGGTCCTAGGACTGACCCTTGTGGAACCCCACTCGTCACAGGCGCCCACTCTGACACCTCGTCACATACCATGACTCGCTGCTGTCTTCCTGACAGGTATTCCCTGATCCACTGGAGTGCCCTTCCTGTTATGTGTGCCTGATCCTCTTCTAGCTTTTGCACTAGTTAGTCTCTTGTGAGGAACTGTCGAAGGCCTTCTTGCAGTCCAAGAAAATACAATCTACCCACCTCTCTCGCATCTTACTGCCGTCACATTGTCATAAAACTCCAGTAGATTTGTGACACAGGATTTCCCTTCCCTGAAACCGTGCTGGTTATCGTGAGTGTGTATGTGTGTGTTTTTACTCACCTATTTGCGGTTACAGGGGTCGATTCATAGCTCCTGGCCCCGCCTCTTCGTGTGTGTGTGTGTGTACAAGTGTGTGAGTGTTAGTACTGACCTGGGTGACGTTTCTAAGCAACAGCAGCAGCAGCAGCAGGTGTGTGGTGGTATCCATGGTAACCACTATAGATGAGACCTCATGATGGTGGATGCTGACGATGCTACTGCTGACGGAGGCTCAAGCCTGCAGCACTTACTGCTGACGGAGGCTCAAGCCTGCAGCACTGTAAGCACTTCACTGCGATATCTCCACTTAGAATCACTTGTGTACACTTAACCATCAACAATAATCACTTATGAGTATCAGCCAGGAACACTTAAACACTTATAAAAGTTCGTCACTGCTGGTAAGTGCACTTAAAAACTCTAATTACTACACTTAAACCAAGCACTTATTATTTTTAAGTGGATTTTCTTGTACACTTTCCACTTGGGTGCACTTTAAACACGAGCGTAAGTGTCCTCTGATACACTTTTACTGAGGTGCACTTTGCCACATTTACGAAAGTGGTCCCACTTATATAACCACCTCATTAAACAGGTGGTTCTGACAGCACTGTGCACGGTTCTAGACAGCACTGTGCACGGTTCTAGACAGCACTGTGCACGGTTCTAGACAGCACTGTGCACGGTTCTTGATAGCACTGTGCACGGTTCTTGATAGCACTGTGCACGGTTCTTGATAGCACTGTGCACGGTTCTTGATAGCACTGTGCACGGTTCTTGATAGCAATGTGCACGGTTCTAGAGCTCACCTATACGTGCACGTCACACCTGAAAAAAGAAAATACTCTTTTGAAATAATTTAGACATATATACGTAATATATATATATATATATATATATATATATATATATATATATATATATATATATATATATATATATATATATATATATATATATATATATATATATATATATATATATATATATATATATATATATATTGATTTTGTTTTAAAATAAGGCTGAGTGTTGACACTAATTGGTCACCATTCCCACGAGCTCTCCCTGGGGCAGACCAGAGGCCTAGCTTTTCCCTACGAGCCTCTTGAGGGCGGGGAATGTGGCTAGGCCTGGGGACAGTTGGTCCCGAAGATGAGGGGGTACTTGTACCTCCTCCCATGGTAGACATAGGTCTCAGACACTCCCAAGACAGGGAGCCAAAGCCGGGTCACCATCTGGAAAAGACGCGGACCGGGAGAGTACCGGCGAATCTACAACAACAACAACAATTGACGCTGAGGATACAATCTCTGGAGGAGGTTGTTGTATCTCCTCTTAATGAGGAGGGGATTGTCACTCTCCTTGAGAGGTCTGTCTCTTTCTCCTCTCAAGGGGGAGGGGCTGTCTCTCTCTCCTCTCACGGGCGTAGGGGGCTGTCTCTCCTCTCACGGGGGTAGGGGGCTGTCTCTCTCCTCTCACGCCTTTCACGAGCGTAGGGGGCTGTCTCTCTTTCCTCTCTGGGGGGTAGGGGGCTGTCTCTCCTCTCAGGGGGGTAGGGGGCTGTCTCTCTCCTCTCACGGGCGTAGGGGGCTGTCTCTCTCCTCTCAGGGGTGTAGGGGGCTGTCTCTCCTCTCACGGGGGAGGGCCTTCTCTCCTCCCAAGGGAGAGGAGGTTGTCTCCTGTTCCCCGGAAGGGACTTTGTTTCCCCTCACACATAAAGGAACACTTCACGTCCTGGGGGTTCATTCTCCCTGGTGCATTATCCTCTCCTTGATAGTTCCGGGTCGGCTTGTCTCAGGGACTACCTCCTTCACACATCTACAACAATCTTCTGCATGACCAATACCCTGGACGTTGGTCTAGTTACCAAACACTACCTATGATGGTACCAATACTTCTATGTTTATCCGGTTACCTAGCACTACCTGTGATGGTGGTAGTAGTGGTGTGTAAGGGCTGGTAGTAGCCCCTCCAGACACCTACTACTGGGATGGTCTGTCTCTTATCAACCCCGGCATGCCTCCTGCATACCTCCAAGAATGATTTGATAACTGTGTCTATATCTGTTTGTCTGTGTCCGGAGTCAGACAGACTGGTCTCATGACCTCAACAACACTATATACCCTCCTTCTTTGCCAGTCATCATACATATACAATGACATTCTCACTATATCATGTAATTTTGTAAGTAGGACTGGGAACCTAACCTGCATCAGACACCTCTAACCTCTTCTCTTAAATTTTCTGAAGATGTTCATATTAATATATATAGATGGACCACTGTCATACATGGTTCAGTGGTTTAGGCTGCACTGGAAGATAAACATAATAACCACTTAATAATACACAGTGTTTGTGAGAGTCTTCGACAAGTGTGACAATGTTACTGGGATAATCAAGCACTGTGCTAAAGGAATTACCAAGAATATGTGGCCACCTCTAACTTTCAAACAAAGTCCCCAAAGAATTACAGTGGCCACAGTGAAACCAGAGGCTGCACGGTGAAACCAGAGGCTGCCACGGTGAAGCCAGAGGCTGCACGGTGAAGCCAGAGGCTGCCACGGTGAAACCAGAGGCTGCACGGTGAAGCCAGAGGCTGCCACGGTGAAACCAGTGTATATATTTTACCTTCACAACAATGGGGAATTTCAAAGAGATGAACACTGGGTACAGAACACAGGGAGAAGCAAGACATGACAGTCAGGGAGCTGGAGTGAGACATGACAGCCAGGGAGCTGGAGGGAGACATGACAGTCAGGGAGCTGGAGGGAGACATGACAGTCAGGGAGCTGGAGGGAGACATGACAGCCAGGGAGCTGGAGGAGAGACAGCTGGAGGCAGCCCAGGGAGCTGGAGGGAGACATGGCAGTCAGGGAGCTGGAGGGAGACATGACAGTCAGGGAGCTGGAGGGAGACATGACAGTCAGGGAGCTGGAGGGAGACATGACAGCCAGGGAGCAACACAATACCATCATTAGATCAAAGGAATAATACCGAGAATTTGATTAATGGGAAACACGTGCAACACCTCATTGTTTTTACCGAGGCGACGTTTCGACCACAAGGAGACTGTATCATTCTATCACAGAGACATAAAGTAGAACAGCATGAGAAGTCTCCCAGCCCCGTCATTCAATATTAGAGTGAAAAGACAAAAACATCTCGTCAAAGCTACCCAGGTGTTGCACATGTTTACATCAAAGCTACCCAGGTGTTGCACATGTTTACATCAAAGCTACCCAGGTGTTGCACATGTTTACATCAAAGCTACCCAGGTGTTGCACATGTGTCTTACATCAAGGATACCCAGGAAAGGGGCCACTTTTCAAGGCCACTTTAACTGCACACAGACGAACACTTGCAAGACAAACTTAATTAGTGACCAGGAGAATGTACCGAAAACTTTCAACTTGTCGATAAAGATGTGTATTGACCGACACCTGGGTCACACCCAGGGTACCTGGTGACTTGTAGGTCACACCCAGGGTATCTGGTGACTTGTAGGTCACACCCAGGGTACCTGGTGACTTGTAGGTCACACCCAGGGTACCTGGTGACTTGTAGGTCACACCCAGGGTATCTGGTGACTTGTAGGTCACACCCAGGGTACCTAGTGACTTGTAGGTCACACCCAGGGTATCTGGTGACTTGTACGTCACACCCAGGGTACCTGGTGACTTGTAGGTCACACCCAGGGTACCTGGTGACTTGTAGGTCACACCCAGGGTACCTGGTGACTTGTAGGTCACACCCAGGGTATCTGGTGACTTGTAGGTCACACCCAGGGTACCTGGTGACTTGTAGGTCACACCCAGGGTATCTGGTGACTTGTAGGTCACACCCAGGGTATCTAGTGACTTGTAGGTCACACCCAGGGTACCTGGTGACTTGTAGGTCACACCCAGGGTACCTGGTGACTTGTAGGTCACACCCAGGGTACCTGGTGACTTGTAGGTCACACCCAGGGTACCTGGTGACATGTAGGTCACACCCAGGGTCCTGGTGACTTGTAGGTCACACCCAGGGTATCTGGTGACTTGTACGTCACACCCAGGGTACCTGGTGACTTGTAGGTCACACCCAGGGTACCTGGTGACTTGTAGGTCACACCCAGGGTACCTGGTGACTTGTAGGTCACACCCAGGGTACCTGGTGACTTGTAGGTCACACCCAGGGTACCTGGTGACTTGTAGGTCACACCCAGGGTATCTGGTGACTTGAGTCACACCCAGGGTACCTGGTGACTTGTAGGTCACACCCAGGGTACCTGGAGACTTGTAGGTCACACCCAGGGTATCTGACTTGTAGGTCACACCCAGGGTACCTGGTGACTTGTAGGTCACACCCAGGGTACCTGGTGACTTGTAGGTCACACCCAGGGTATCTGTGACTTGTAGGTCACACCCAGGGTACCTGGTGACTTGTAGGTCACACCCAGGGTATCTGGTGACTTGTACGTCACACCCAGGGTACCTGGTGACTTGTAGGTCACACCCAGGGTACCTGGTGACTTGTAGGTCACACCCAGGGTATCTGGTGACTTGTAGGTCACACCCAGGGTACCTGGTGACTTGTAGGTCACACCCAGGGTACCTGGTGACTTGTAGGTCACACCCAGGGTATCTGGTGACTTGTACGTCACACCCAGGGTACCTGGTGACTTGTAGGTCACACCCAGGGTATCTGGTGACTTGTAGGTCACACCCAGGGTACCTGGTGACTTGTAGGTCACACCCAGGGTACCTGGTGACTTGTAGGTCACACCCAGGGTATCTGGTGACTTGTAGGTCACACCCAGGGTATCTGGTGACTTGTAGGTCACACGCAGGGTATCTGGTGACTTGTAGAGCACACCCCAGGATACCTGGTGACTTGTAGGTCACACCCAGGGTACCTGGTGACTTGTAGGTCACACCCAGGGTACCTGGTGACTTGTAGGTCACACCCAGGGTACCTGGTGACTTGTAGGTCACACCCAGGGTATCTGGTGACTTGTACGTCACACCCAGGGTACCTGGTGACTTGTAGGTCACACCCAGGGTATCTGGTGACTTGTGGTCACACCCAGGGTACCTGGTGACTTGTAGGTCACACCCAGGGTACCTGGTGACTTGTAGGTCACACCCAGGGTATCTGGTGACTTATAGGTCACACCCAGGGTACCTGGTGACTTGTAGGTCACACCCAGGGTATCTGGTGACTTGTAGGTCACACCCAGGGTATCTGGTGACTTGTAGGTCACACGCAGGGTATCTGGTGACTTGTAGAGCACACCCCAGGATACCTGGTGACTTGTAGGTCACACCCAGGGTACCTAGTGACTTAGGTCACCCCAGGGTACCGACTTTGTCACACCCAGGGTACCTGATGACTTTAGGTCACACCCAGGGTACCTGGTGACTTGTAGGTCACACCCAGGGTACCTGGTGACTTGTAGGTCACACCCAGGGTATCTGGTGACTTGTAGGTCACACGCAGGGTATCTGGTGACTTGTAGAGCACACCCCAGATACCTGGTGACTTGTAGGTCACACCCAGGGTACCTGGTGACTTGTAGGTCACACTCAGGGTACCTGGTGACTTGTAGGTCACACCCAGGGTACTGGTGACTTGTAGGTCACACCCAGGGTACCTGGTGACTTGTAGGTCACACCCAGGGTACTGGTGACTTGTAGGTCACACCCAGGGTATCTGGTGACTTGTAGGTCACACCAGGGTATCTGGTGACTTGTAGAGCCACCCCAGGATACCTGGTGACTTGTAGGTCACACCCAGGGTACCTGGTGACTTGTAGGTCACACCCAGGGTACTTTGACTTGTAGGTCACACCCAGGGTATCTGGTGACTTGTAGGTCACACCCAGGGTATCTTGACTTGTAGGTCACACCAGGGTATCTGGTGACTTGTAGGTCACACCCAGGGTATCTGGTGACTTGTAGGTCACACCAGGGTATCTGGTGACTTGTAGAGCTCACACCCAGGTACCTGGTGACTTGTAGGTCACACCCAGGGTACCTGGTGACTTGTAGGTCACACCCAGGGTATCTTTTGACTTGTAGGTCACACCCAGGGTATCTGGTGACTTGTAGGTCACACCCAGGGTATCTTTTGACTTGTAGGTCACACCCAGGGTATCTGGTGACTTGTAGGTCACACCCAGGGTATCTGGTGACTTGTAGGTCACACCCAGGGTATCTGGTGACTTGTAGGTCACACCCAGGGTATCTGGTGACTTGTAGGTCACACCCAGGGTATCTGGTGACTTGTAAGTCACACCCCAGGATACCTGGTGACTTGTAAGTCACACACCAAGGTACCTGATGACTTGTAGGTCACACCCAGGGTACCTGACGACCTGTTACAGGTCACAACCAGGGTACCTGACGACCTGTTACAGGTCACACCCAGAGTACCTGACGACCTGTTACAGGTCCTGGTTCTGGCCTCCAACTCTATGCATAGATTAATGTAGCCTGCACCTGCTGTACCACAGCCTGTACCTACTGTACCACGGCTTGTACCTGCTGTACCACAGTCTGTACCTACTGTACCAATGCCTGTAACTACTAACTACTGTACCACAGCCTGTACCTGCTGTACCACGGCTTGTACCTGCTGTACCACAGTCTGTACCTGCTGTACCACGGCCTGTAACTACTGTACCACGGCCTGTACCTGCTGTACCACGGCTTGTACCTGCTGTACCACGGCTTGTACCTGCTGTACCACAGCCTGTACCTGCTGTACCACAGCCTGTACCTGCTGTACCACGGCTTGTACCTGCTGTACCAAAGTCTGTACCTGCTGTACCACGGCCTGTAACTACTGTACCACAGCCTGTACCTGCTGTATCTCAGCCTCTACAAACTAGTACACGCACATTGACATACTGACAGACACAGCAACAACAGTAACAGCAGCAACAGTAACAGCAACAACAGTAACAACAGAAACAGTAACAGCAACAACAGTAACAACAGAAACAGTAACAGCAACAACAGTAACAGAAGCAACAGTAACAACAGCAACAGTAACAGCAGCAACAGTAACAGCAACAACAGTAACAACAGCAACAGTAACAACAGCAACAGTAACAGGAGCAACAGTAAATGCAGCAACAGTAATAGCAGCAACAGTAACAACAGCAACAGTAACAGCAACAACAGTAACAGCAACAACAGCAACAGTAACAGCAGCAACAGTAACAACAGTAACAGCAGCAACAGAAACAACAGCAACAAAAGTAACAACAACAAAAGTAACAACATCAACAGTAACATCAGCAACAGTAACAGCAGCAACAGTAACAGCAACAACAGTAACAACATCAACAGTAACATCAGCAACAGTAACAGCAACAACAGTAACAGCAGCAACAGTAATAACAGCAACAACAGTAACAACAGCAACAGTAACAGCAGCAACAGTAACAACAGTAACAAAAGTAACAGCAACAACAGTAACAACATCAATAGTAACAGCAGCAACAGTAACAGCAGTAACAGGAACAGCAACAACAGTAACAACAGCAACAGTAACAGCAGCAACAGTAACAGGAGCAACAGTAACAGCAGCAACAGTAATAGCAGCAATAGCAACAACAGCAACAGTAACAGCAGCAACAGTAACAGCAACAACAGTAACAACAGCAACAGTAACAGCAGCAACAGTAACAACAGTAAAAGCAGCAACAGTAACAACAGCAACAAAAGTAACTGCAACAACAGTAACAACATCAATAGTAACATCAGCAACAGTAACAGCAGCAACAGTAACAGCAGCAACAGTAACAGCAACAACAGTAACAGCAGCAACAGTAACAACAGCAACAACAGTAGCAGCAACAACAGTAACAGCAGCAACAGTAACAGCAGCAACAGTAACAACAGCAACAACAGTAACAGCAGCAACAATAACAACAGCAACAACAGTAACAGCAGCAAAAGTAACAGCAGCAACAATAACAACAGTAACAGCAGCAACAGTAACAGCAGCACAGTAACAACAGCAAAAAAAAAAAAAAAAAAAAAAAAAAAAAAAAAAAAAAAAAAAAAAAAAAAAAAAAAAAAAAAAAAAAAAAAAAAAAAAAAAAAAAAAAAAAAAAAAAAAAAAAAAAAAAAAAAAAAAAAAAAAAAAAAAAAAAAAAAAAAAAAAAAAAAAAAAAAAAAAAAAAAAAAAAAAAAAAAAAAAAAAAAAAAAAAAAAAAAAAAAAAAAAAAAAAAAAAAAAAAAAAAAAAAAAAAAAAAAAAAAAAAAAAAAAAAAAAAAAAAAAAAAAAAAAAAAAAAAAAAAAAAAAAAAAAAAAAAAAAAAAAAAAAAAAAAAAAAAAAAAAAAAAAAAAAAAAAAAAAAAAAAAAAAAAAAAAAAAAAAAAAAAAAAAAAAAAAAAAAAAAAAAAAAAAAAAAAAAAAAAAAAAAAAAAAAAAAAAAAAAAAAAAAAAAAAAAAAAAAAAAAAAAAAAAAAAAAAAAAAAAAAAAAAAAAAAAAAAAAAAAAAAAAAAAAAAAAAAAAAAAAAAAAAAAAAAAAAAAAAAAAAAAAAAAAAAAAAAAAAAAAAAAAACCCCCCCCCCCCCCCCCCCCCCCCCCCCCCCCCCCCCCCCCCCCCCCCCCCCCCCCCCCCCCCCCCCCCCCCCC
Source organism: Cherax destructor (assembly GCA_009830355.1). Taxonomy (NCBI): domain Eukaryota; kingdom Metazoa; phylum Arthropoda; class Malacostraca; order Decapoda; family Parastacidae; genus Cherax; species Cherax destructor. Next base: position 11,954 of record WNWK01000255.1, on the reverse strand, counting down.
CCCCCCCCCCCCCCCCCCCCCCCCCCCCCCCCCCCCCCCCCCCCCCCCCCCCCCCCCCCCCCCCCCCCCCCCCCCCCCCCCCCCCCCCCCCCCCCCCCCCCCCCCCCCCCCCCCCCCCCCCCCCCCCCCCCCCCCCCCCCCCCCCCCCCCCCCCCCCCCCCCCCCCCCCCCCCCCCCCCCCCCCCCCCCCAGTAACAACAGCAGCAACAGTAACAGCAGCAACAGTAACAGCAACAACAGTAACAACAGCAACAGTAACAGCAGCAACAGTAACAGCAACAACAGTAACAACAGCAACAACAGTAACAACATCAACAGTAACAACAGTAACAACAGCAACAGTAACAGCAACAACAGTAACAACAGCAAAAGTAACAGCAGCAAAAGTAACAGCAGCAACATTAACAACAGAAACAACAGTAACAGCAACAACAGTAACAACAACAGTAACATCAGCAACAGTAACAGCAGCAACAGTAACAGCAACAACAGTAACAACAGCAAAAGTAACAGCAGCAAAAGTAACAGCAGCAACAGTAACAACAGAAACAACAGTAACAGCAACAACAGTAACATCAGCAACAGTAACAGCAGCAACAGTAACAAAAACAGTAACAGCAGCAACAGTAACAGCAACAACAGTAACAGCAGCAACAGTAACAGCAGCAACAATAACAACAGTAACAGCAGCAACAGTAACAGCAGCAACAGTAACAACAGCAACAACAGTAACAGCAACAACAGTAACAGCAACAACAGTAACAGCAGCAACAGTAATAGCAGCAACAGTAACAACAGTAACAACCGTAACAGCAGCAACAGTAACAGCAACAACAGCAACAGTAACAGCAGCAACAGTAACAACAGCAACAGTAACAGCAGCAACAGTAACAGCAACAACAGTAACAACAGTAACAGCAGCAACAGTAACAGCAACAACAGTAACAGCAGCAACAGTAACAGCAACAACAGCAACAGTAACATCAACAACAGTAACAACAGCAGCAACAGTAACAACAACAGTAACAACAGCAACAGTAACAGCAGCTGGGTCAGCTGTCATCTAGTAATCAAGTTGCAACAAACTGGAGGACAATTATACTGGGTCCTCTCTCTCCCTGCTCCATAAGCTTTATCATACCTCGTCTTAAAACTATGTATGGTTCCTGCCTCTACTACGTCTCTTGCCAGACTATTCCACTTCCTGACAACTCTATGACTAAAGAAATACTTCCTAACATCTCTTTGACTCATCTGAATCTTCAACTTCCAACTGTGACCCCTTGTTTCTGTGTCCCCTCTCTGGAACATCCTGTTTCTGTCCACTTGTCAATTCCTCGCAGTATTTTGTATGTCGTTATCATGTCTCCCCTAACCCTCCTGTCCTCCAGTGTCGTCAGGCCTATTTCCCTTAACCTTTCTTCGTAGGACATTTCCCCTTAGCTCTGGAACTAGACTTGTTGCAAACCTTTGCACTTTCTCTAATTTCTTGACGTGCTTGATCAGGAGTGGGTTCCAAACTGGTGCTGCATACTCCAGTATGGGCCTGACGTACACAGTGTACAGAGTCTTGAACTATTCCTTACTGAGTTATCGGAACGCTATTCTCAGGTTTGCCAGGCGCCCATATGCTGCAGCAGTTATCTGGTTGATGTATGCTTTCGGAGATGTGCTCGGTATTATACTCACCCCAAGATCCTTTGCCTTGAGTGAGGTTTGCAGTCTTTGGCCACCTAGCCTATACTCTCTCTGCGGTCTTCTTTGCCCTTCCCCGATACTCATGACTTTGCATTTGGCCGGGTTAAGTTCGAGGAGCCAGTTTCTGGACCAGGGTTGCAGCCTGTCCAGGTCTCTTTGTAGTCCTGCCTGATCCTCATCCGATTTAATTCTCCTCATCAACTTCACATCATCTGCAAACAGAGACACTTCTGAGTCTATTCCTTAAGTCATGTCGTTCACATATACCAGAAACAGCACCGTCCTAGGACTGACCCCTGTGGAACCCCGCTCATCACAGGCGCCCACTCTGACACCTCGTCACGTACCATGACTCGTTGTTGCCTCCCTGTCAGGTATTCTCTGATCCATTGCAGTGCCTTTCCTGTTATGTGTGCCTGATCCTCTAGCTTTTGCACTAATCTCTTTGTGAGGAACTGTGTCGAAGGCCTTCTTGCAGTCCGAAAATGCAATCTAGCCACCCATCTCCCTTGTGTCTTACTTCCGTTACCTTGTCATAAAACTCCAGTAGGTTTGTGACACAGGATTTTCCGTCCCTAAATCTGTGCTGGTTATCGTTTATAAACTTGTTCCATTCTAGGTGCTCCACCACTCTCCTTCTGATAATCTTCTCCATGACTTTGCATACTATACACGTCAGTGACACTGGTCTATAATTTAGTGCCTCGTGTCTGTCTCCTTTCTTAAAAATTGGGACTACATTTGCCGTCTTCCATACCTCAGGTAGTTGCCCAGTTCAATGAATGTGTTGAAAATTGTTGTTAGTGGCACACACAGCGTCTCTGCTTCCTCTCTAAGGACCCACGGAGAGATGTTGTCTGGTCCCACCGTATTTGAGGTATCAAGGTCACTTAGCAGCTTCTTCACCTCCTCTTCAACTGTGTGTATTTCATCCAGCATTTGTTGGTATCCCCCTCTGTTCTGTCTTCCTGGAGTCCTTTCTGTCTCCACTGTAAATACTTCCTTAAATCTCGCGTTGAGCTCCTCACATACTACTTTGCTGTTTCTTGTGAGCTCTCCTCCTTCCTTCGTCAGCCTGATCACCTGGTCCTTGACTGTTGTCTTCCTCCTGATGTGGCTATACAACAGCTTGGGGGTCAGACTTGACTTTCGATGCTATGTCGTTCTCGTACTGTTGCTGGGCCTCCCTCCTTATCTGTGCATACTCGTTTCTGGCTCTCCTTCTGATCTTTACTTTACTGTGTCCTTTGTCTTCTGTACTTTTTCCATTCTCTGTGCGTGTGTTGTGTGTGTATGCGTGTATATCAGGCCCTGCACTATACCACTGGGCTACAGAGGTTAAAAGACTACCGGCTTAAGTGTTCACAAGATCAAAACACCCAGTAGAAAGTCCTGAAATCTGCCACTAACACCCGAGGGACCCAGGGTTCGATCTCCGGGCCGCGCTAACCTAACCATCACAATCATCTACAAATGTGGAATAATTTTGTGCCAATGACAGAAAATATATTTCAAGTCATTGTTTTTGTTTGGTGGAGAACCAGAACAACACGGGGCCAGGAGCTGTGACTCGACCCCTGCAACCACAAATAGGTGAGTACTAAATGGGGTGTAGGAGAGTGTTTATACTATTATATAAACAACACACACTGTATATAGTTTATATATGTTTAGTAACATTAATAATTTACAACATCGTCTCCATATTCATTAATTGAACGATTGTGTAAATAATTACCAGTGTTAATTTCCGGAGGAAGAGGGGGTGGGGTATGTGGGTCAGTGCTGCACCAACAGACTGTTTGATCAAGCAACCAACAGAAAAATCTTGAACCTGGGAGCTACACTGACTTTAATAGTACACACTTTAATCAGCAAACTACTTAACAGTACACTGACTTTAATACACAGTACACTGACTTTAATACACAATACACTGACTTTAATACACGCTACACTGACTTTAATACACAATACACTGACTTTAATACACACTACACTGACTTTAATACACAATACACTGACTTTAATACACGCTACACTGACTTTAATACACAATACACTGACTTTAATACACGCTACACTGACTTTAATACACACTACACTGACTTTAATACACACTACACTGACTTTAATACACACTACACTGACTTTAATACACACTACACTGACTTTAATACACACTACACTGACTTTAATACACACTACACTGACTTTAATACACACTACACTGACTTTAATACACCATACACTCACCTTAATACTCTACACTGACTTTAATATACACTACACTGACTTTAATACACACTACACTGACTTTAATACACACTACACTGACTTTAATACACACTACACTGACTTTAATACACACTACACTGACTTTAATACACACTACACTGACTAATACACACTACACTGACTTTAATACACACTACACTGACTAATACACACTACACTGACTTTAATACACACTACACTGACTAATACACACTACACTGACTTTAATACACACTACACTGACTAATACACACTACACTGACTTTAATACACACTACACTGACTTTAATACACCCTACACTTACCTTAATACTCTACACTGACTTAAATACACCCTACACTCACCTTAATACACCCTACACTCACCTTAATACACCCTACACTCACCTTAATACACCCTACACTCACCTTAATACACCCTACACTCACCTTAATTCACACTCACCTTAATACACCCTACACTCACCTTAATACACCCTACACTCACCTTAATACACCCTACACTCACCTTAATACACCCTACACTGACACTAGTCAGTATACTCCAGGACTCTAGAAACAGCTTGGAGTGAGGAGAGAGATGAACTTAGTATCAACTTTTCTGAAACAAGTACTGAGCTTAGAGTACACAGAGTACCAACATGGCACTGACCTTGCTGAAGGGTAGTGAGAGATGCTGCCCAGTTCTTCTGGGGAGATGAGGAAGATGAGAGATGAGAGGTTAAGCCCCGAGCAGCGTGGATGCTGATGGATGCTGCCACGGTGGTACACACACTGCGTCTGCTGGCCACACCAACCCTCCACACACTGACGTCTCTCCCATCTCACACTCTCTCTACCTCCCTCCCTTCTCTCTCTCTCTCTCTCTCTCTCTCTCTCTCTTTCTCTCTCTCTCTCTCTCTCTCACCAGCAGCATCACCGCCACCAGCCACTGTGTATACACACAGTGTATACACATCTCTCAGTGTGTTCATCTCACTCGCTTATGCTCACCTATTTGTGGTTGCGGAGGTCGATTTCTAGCTCCTGGCCCTTGTTGCTTACTCTCTATCCATTCCTTGCGAGTATTGTGTAAGTTGTTATCATGTCTCCTCTGGGTCTTTTCTTCTGCAGGGCCATTAGATTCACTTACATTAGCCTCAGGAACAAGTCTTGTTGTATACTTCTGCACTTTCTCCAGTTTCTTAACCTGCTTCCTCAAATGTTGGTTCCACACGGTGCTGTGTACTCCAAGATGGCTCCGATGTATGTTGCATAAAGTGCCCGGAAACACTCTTTGTTGAGATTCCTGAAAACCACTCTTAGATTTACAGACGAGCACTGACTACAGAGGTTATTGTATTGATCCTAGTCTCTGGTGACATGCTAGGCACTATGCTCACCCCGAGGTCTTTATCTTGGAGTCAAGTCTGCAACTTGTGTCCATGGACACTATACACTCTGTCTGGCTTCTGTCACTGACACTATCTTCATAATTATTACAAACACAGGTGTAGTCTAGTGGCCTGCACACCTGGTTGTAGCACAATAAACAAGGTAGAAACAAGGAACAAGCAATAATATGTACAATATATACAGAGGATATTTACAGTAAGGCAATACAAGCAAGAGACACAGTGAGAAGTGTCTTGTACCAGACTTGGAGGTAAGTTTACCAATGTTGATTCACAAGTGTACAATATATCTTCACAACTTTGGTGGACTTCCTTGTGATTGGCTGTTTAAACCAAGGTGCTGGTATAACAAGGGGGCCCCTGCTTGTTATGCTCTTAGCGCCTGGTTCACTGGTCAGGATGACATGCATATATGGGTGTGTGACATACGCTGAATATAATGTAACATGCTCTTAGCATGCCACAGTAAACTTACATTTGCTGGAGTTGAACCCCAGCAGCAACTTCTCTGACCACCTCAGATGATACATCTCTCTGTGTATATTCAACTACCACTATCACCACAACTACCAACACCACCACCTTTATTCTAGGCAGTATAACTGCCATTGTAGCCAGGAAATTGGACACTGTTGAATTTTAAGGGACCTGATGACCCTACAAAACTGTTTCAAGATAACTTAAGTTCAGTAAGATCACCTATTCTCCATCTCAACCCAGTAAGACCACCAATCCTCCACCTCAACCCAGTAAGACCACCAATCCTCCACCTCAACCCAGTAAGATCACCAATCCTCCACCTCAACCACTGCAGCAGGCCTACTGGCCCCTACTGGGCAGGTTCTTCTCAAACCTAAACTCACTAATAAAAATATTTGCCCACAGTAAGAGTGCAATTTGTTGTAAATACGACGCAACAAATGCATCGAACATTGACTAACATGAATTATTAAGGCCTCTCCATTTGCTACTCAATTTTGGGTGAACTTCTTCAGTTGCATGCAGGAAAAAATATATAGTCAGTGATCTTCCTAAGGGAGTTATGGGTATGTTCTTCAGTTCACTTAACACACCAGTCTGTGAAACGTAAACATGAGTTAACAGGTATGTTCTTCAGTTCACTTAACACACCAGTCTGTGAAACGTAAACATGAGTTAACAGGTATGTTCTTCAGTTCACTTAATGCACCAGTCTGTGGAACATAAACATGAGTTAACAGGCATGTTCTTCAGTTCACTTAACGCACCAGTCTGTGGAACGTAAACATGAGTTAACAGGCATGTTCTTCAGTTCACTTAACGCACCAGTCTGTGGAACGTAAACATGAGTTAACAGGCATGTTCTTCAGTTCACTTAATGCACCAGTCTGTGGAACGTAAACATGGCGTCGGTCGACGCAGCTCTAAACATGTCGTTATTGTTTAGTAAATTAATTATATATCATGATTGATTAATTTGAATTTGTCATTAATCCTCAACTTTGTTAATGTTTTGAAAGACTGTCGTTAACGTCCAGTGAAATCATAAATTCACAATACCATCATTTAAGGAGAAATTAATATCATTAATCCCACCACACTCGTTAATCCCCTGTCCCCTGATTATTAATCCTAGCAAGTCAGAGCTATATTAATCAGTGGCCCAGGACCACTCAGGATGATATTAATCACCAGCAAGCTATATTAATGTCTGATATATATATATATATATATATATATATATATATATATATATATATATATATATATATATATATATATATATATATATATATATATATATATATATACATGAATACATTAGGTACAATAAGTCAAAGATTACGAATTTCTGCCATCTCCTCTGAAGCTGAACACGAGCCCAGTACGTAGTAAGCATTCCCCCTCTGGATGGCCACGCCAAGGCGCTGGAACATGAAAGTAGCCGCCCTCGGGTCCCTGGAGGTTTCGATGAGTCTGGAACCCAGTTCTTTGAAGGAACATGTGGTATTCTTTCCCCCATGATCCCAAGGTCTCTGATCCTACTGTGACAATTGATACTGATGGCTTATGTCTGTGTACTTGTTGATTTTGTATTCCTCCCTGTGATCCACAGCACCTCCCTGTGATCCGCAGCACCTCCCTGTGATCCACAGCACCTCCCTGTGATCCACAGCACCTCCCTGTGATCCACAGCACCTCCCTGTGATCCACAGCACCTCCCTGTGATCCACAGCACCTCCCTGTGATCCCAGCACCTCCTGTGATCCACAGCACCTCCTGTGATCCACAGCACCTCCCTGTGATCCACAGCACCTCCCTGTGATCCACAGCACTTCCCTGTGATCCACAGCACCTCCCTGTTGCCCAGCACTGTGACGGATGTAAGTGTCAGCCAGAGTAGACGTGCTGGCTGACACCCAGGACCTGTTGAACACTTCCAGGACCTGTTGAACACTTCCAAGACCTGTTGAACACTTCTAGGAACTGTTGAACACTTCCAGGAACTGTTGAACACTTCCAGAACCTGTTGAACACTTCCAGGACCTGTTGAACACTTCCAGGACCTGTTGAACACTTCCAGGACCTGTTGAACACTTCCAGAACCTGTTGAACACTTCCATGACCTGTTGAACACTTCCAAGACCTGCTGAATACTTCCAGGACCTGTTGGAACTTCCAGGACCTGTTGAACACTTCCAGGACCTGTTGAACACAACCAGGACCTGTTGAAGACTTCCAACACGTCTTGGAGACTATCAACACGCCTTGGAGACTACCAACAAGCCTTGGAGACTACCAACAAGCCTTGGAGACTACCAACAAGCCTTCGTGACTACCAAAAAGCCTTGGTGACTACCAACAAGCCTTGGAGACTACCAACAAGCCTTGGAGACTACCAACAAGCCTTGGAGACTACCAACAAGCCTTGGAGACTACCAACAAGCCTTGGTGACTACCAACAAGCCTTGGAGACTACCAACAAGCCTTAGAGACTATCAACAAGCCTTGGAGACTACCAACAAGCCTTGGAGACTACCAACAAGCCTTGGAGACTACCAACAAGCCTTCGAGACTACCAAAAAGCCTTGGAGACTATCAACAAGCCTTGGAGACTATCAACAAGCCTTGGAGACTACCAACAAGCCTTGGAGACTACCAAAAAGCCTTGGAGACTACCAACAAGCCTTGGTGACTACCAACAAGCCTTGGAGACTACCAACAAGCCTTGGAGACTACCAACAAGCCTTGGAGACTATCAACAAGCCTTGGTGACTACCAACAAGCCTTGGAGACTACCAACAAGCCTTGGAGACTACCAACAAGCCTTGGAGACTACCAACAAGCCTTGGAGACTACCAACAAGCCTTGGAGACTATCAACAAGCCTTGGAGACTATCAACAATCCTTGGAGACTACCAACAAGCCTTGGAGACTACCAACAAGCCTTGGAGACTATCAACAAGCCTTGGAGACTACCAACAAGCCTTGGAGACTACCAACAAGCCTTGGAGACTTTCAACAAGCCTTGGAGACTTTCAACAAGCCTTGGAGACTACCAACAAGCCTTGGAGACTACCAACAAGCCTTGGAGACTTTCAACAAGCCTTGGAGACAGTCTCAACGTCATAATATTGACAAACACATCAAAAGTATGGATGATTATCTCTTCAAAGACTTGTGTGTGTGTGTGTGTGTGTGTGTGTGTGTGTGTGTGTGTGTGTGTGTGTGTGTGTGTGTAAGATAACACCAGCCTTGACACGCCAGGTAGGTCGGATATTCGAGGTTGTTTTAAGGGCAAAAGAAAAATAACGAAATACGCCATTCGATGTTTACTTAACCGGATGCTGAAATAACATAGTGCCATGTGGACAAATGGAAGAAGGGACGGGACTCGAACTGGGGTCCATATATACAGCAGGACCAGCGTTGTGACCACTCAGCCAAGAAACTTTGAGTAGGATGAGTATATATATATATATATATATATATATATATATATATATATATACATATATATATATATATATATATATATATATATATATATATATATATATATATGATATTCACATAAGCTTGCTGGATGCCCAAGCCCTTAACACTTAAAACTTCCCTTACCCTCCCTCTAAGCCTTTCTGGGAGGACCTTCACCTCGGATTTGTGAACCTTAATGGTCATCCTATTCTGCCTCATCGTCTCTAAAGTTGCTGCCCTACACTAGGAATTCCCTGTCAAATAACACCACACACATTGCCCTCAAGACACGATGTTTACACTGCCTCCTCTATCAGATGACCAGAAGCTCCAGTTGTGGGTCATCATATAATTAAGACCCGCGTCAGGAAACACTTGTTCTGTTTCCTGACAATCCTTACCTAACCTAACCTAACATGACCTAACCTAACCTGAACTAACATAACCTAACATGACCTAACCTAACCTGAACTAACATAACCTAACATGACCTAACCTAACCTGAACTAACCTGACCTAAACTAACCTAACCTGACCTACCCTAACCTGACCTAACCTAACCTGACCTAACCTAACCTGACCTAACCTAACCTAACCTAACCTGAACTAACCTGACCTAACCTAAACTAACCTAACCTGACCTACCCTAACCTAACCTAACCTGACCTAACCTAACCTAACCTAACCTAACCTAACCTGACCTAACCTAACCTAACCTAAAATGACCTAACCTGACCTAACCTGACCTAACATAACCTAACATGACCTAACCTAACCTGAACTAACCTGACGTAACCTAAACTAACGTAACCTGACCTACCCTAACCTGACCTAACCTGACCTAACCTAACCTAACCTAACCTAAACCTGAACCTAACCTAACTAAACCTGAACCTAACCTAACCCTGAACCTAACCTAACCTAAACCTGAACCTAACCTAATGTAAACCTGAACCTAACCTAACTAACCTAACGTAAACCTGAACCTAACCAAACCTAACCTGAACCTAAACCTAACCTAAACCTGAACCTAACCTAACCTAAACCTGAACTTTAACCTAACTAAACCTAACCAACCTAACCTAACCAACTCAACCTAACTCTAAACCTAACCTAAACCTAACCTAACCTAACATGAAACCTGAACCTAACCTAAACCTAAACCTAACCTAACTACCTAACCTAACTCTAACTAAACCTAACCTAACCTAACCTAAACCTAACCTAACCTAAACCTAACCTAACCTAAACCTGAACCTAACCTAACATAAACCTGAACCTAACCTAACATAAACCTGAACCTAAACCTAACTTAAACTAAACTGAACCTAACTAAACCTGAACCTAACCTAACCTAAACCTGAACCTAACCTAACCTATAAACCTGAACCTAACCTAAATAAACCTAAACCTAACCTAACCTAAACCTGAACCTAACCTAAACCTGAACCTAACCTAACCTAACCTAACCTAACCTAATGAAACCTAAACTAACCTAACCTAAACATAAACCACTGAACTAACCTAACTCTAAAACCTAACTAACTAACCTAACCTAAACCTAACCTAACACTAACCTAAATAACCTGAACCTAACCTAACTAACCTAAACTAACCTAACCTAACCTAACCTGAACCTAACCTAACCTGAACCTAACCTAATGTAAACCTGAACCTAACCTAACATAAACCTGAACCTAACCTAACGTAACCTAACCTAAACCTTAACGTAACCTAATGTAAACCTAAACATTAACCTAACTAAACCTAACCTAACCTAAACCTGAACCTAACCTAACCTAAACCTGAACCAACTAACTAACTAACCTAACTAACTATGAACCTAACCACAAACCTGAACCTAACCTAACCCTAACCCTAACCCCTTAAACCTAACCTACAACCTAACCAACCTAAACCTAACACTAATAACACCAAAACTAAACCTAACTAACCTAACAACTAAACCTGAACCTAACTAACCTAACCTAACCTAACACAACCTAACCTAAACCTAACCTAATCAACCAACCTAACAACCTAACCTAACAACCTAACTAACCAACCTCAACTAAACTGAACCAACTAACCTAAACTAACCTAACACTAAACCAACCTAACCTAACCCTTAATAACCTAAACCTAACCTAAACTAACTAACTAACCTAACCTACTAACCTAACTAACCTAACTAACCTAACTAACCTAACTAACCTAACCAACCAAACTAACCTAACTAAACCTAACCTAACCTAAACCTGAACCTAACCTAAACCTGAACCTAACCTAACCTAAACCTGAACCTAACCTAACATAAACCTGAACCTAAACTAACTTAAACTAAACCTGAACCTAACGTAACCTAAACCTGAACCTAACCTGAACATAACTTAACCTAATGTAAACCTTAACCTAACATAAACCTGAACCTAACCTAATAAACCTAAACCTAACATAAACCTGAACCTAACCTAAACCTGAACCTAACCTAATGTAAACCTAACCTAACGTAAACCTAAACCTAACCAAACATAACCTAACCTAACCTAACATAAACCTGAACCTAACCTAACATAAACCTGAACTAACCTTAATAAACCTGAACCCTAACCTAACTACTAACCTGAA